>CM031243.1:679740572-679988072 GCA_018340775.1 Taxus wallichiana var. yunnanensis | reverse complement strand
CAACTCACAAGTCAAAAACCAACCCCAATGCAATAAATGAACATGTAAGACTTATGACATGAACACATGACACTCCAACATGCACTCTATGCCTTTCAAGGAAAAATTAATTGTGGTAATTAGAAAAGTGCAATTATCTTCTCTTTCACACTCAACAGATGCATTAAAATAGTTAAAATGAGCTCCATACTTCATAAGTATGGTTGGTGGAAGATTTTGAGATGTAAGGGATAAGGTTAAATTGTCCCACAAGTCTCAAAAAATGGCCTACAAGTAAAAATTCGAGTTTGGTAAGGGAAGAAGAGTACACACCACCTAAAAAAAAATTAATTCATTCCCATCAAGCCTAAATCCAGACTATCTACTCTATTTATTACCTAGATGTCACCTCTTCGTTTTAGTTTAAAATTTAATTTAAATTGGATAATTAAGATATATTAACAAGTGCTAAAAATGTAACTAGATTTCCCAATTAATTAAATACATGCACAACAAAATAAGACACTAGAAAATTAAAATAAGGAAAACATTACACCCCTTAGCCACACATGTTAGGTCACCCCCCATGGAGAACCTCCTAACTAAGCATGCAATGACACAAAATATACATTAGACATAAGTTGTCAAATTTGGCCTTGTTGCAAAACATACAACATTCTTTTTGGTTAGTACCCTATCCCCTTTTGATGTATAGTGATATAATATCCTATGACATAAACCAAATACCTCTCGGGCATCATGACCGCATCAACAACATCTAGAATTAATAAATACATAGAAATCAATAGTCATAATCCAGTTAAGTAATTCTATCATCTATAAACATATCAAAATAATTTGAATCTAACATCAATGAAATCATAATTCTACTCGGAACATTTAACATAGGAAATGAATCTAAAATATAACGTGTCGATATAAGATAAAATCATAATACTCCAAATCAACATATATAGAACTTTCCATCGGTGTCATCTAACATATCATAGTCAAAATGTAAAACACAAAGATAGCATAGTCCAAATATTTGTATAGTCTATCTTCTACCGATCAAGATATAATAATCAATATGATAATGTATCTAACCAAAAGTAATAAATTCATAGTGAAATAGTGTTGAAGCGAAGTGGGCACTACACCCTACTACTAAGTATATAATAACTATAATTTAAACTATCCAAATAATTATTTTGAAACAAGCGGTTTGATGATAAGAATACAACACAAACCTAAACTATTTTTTTAGTAAGGGAAAAGTTTTTTGAATAGGATTCTACCCATGTACAAAAAGGCCTAAAAGCCCTAATTAGGCAATGATGCAACAAAGAATAAATAGCTACCCAACAACGAAAAAATAAGCTGGGAAGGACAAAATAAATTATTGAGTGAAGATTTTTTCTTGTTATGAAATGTTTTCCATCCATCTGAAATATCCTCAACGGGATAAAAGACTTCAATAGATTTAATCCACAAATATGTGTTTTGTTTTACAAGACAAAGAGGCATATTTTCCTTTCTTGGTTTACTAGCTATTATACCAACAATTTTGTTTGTTTGAACTACATCAGTTACATTCTCCTTATTTTCAACAACTGTAATTTTTGTAAGAGGGTTTAGGAATGATCTCCTCTTCCATGCCATATGTAGAATCAAGGTATTTCTTTACATCGAAGACAAAACGATCCAGAGGGCATTTTTCCACCAATTGTTTCTCTCTTTGTTATGCTTAGTCATTACACAATTAGCAACAATATGCTCTAAGGAGAAACACCTTCTACATATGAAGGGTAAACCTTCATAGTCAAAAGTAAGATTCCATGTTCTTTTTTTTACTTTGAGCTCAAATTTTGCGGAAGGTTTTGAAAGGTATCTAGCTCCACAAGAATTTGGATAAACAATGTGTGGGTTAAATCGGTGGTTTGAGAATCAATATAGAGAACACTACCCAAAAATTTACAATGGAGATTAGGAAATCCTAGTCCTAGAATTGTAGAGGTAAGTGAGGTAGCCCAATCCAAATGGGTTTGCAAGAGAAAGATTTTGTTATTGGGTTAAAACAAGGGAACCATGGTTTTGTGACAAGCTAGTGTGATTAATAGACCCAAAAATGATCAGCTATGGTTTCTTTATCAGATATGGAAGAAAAAAATACATTAAAAGTTCCTTTAGTACAAGGGTAAAGGTATAACCTTCCAGTAAGGAGCGGGATCCAATACTTGGATATCCAATCATGAATCACTCATAGGTTAGGTGAGAATTGAAATAGGGATATACAAGAACCGATGTCGAAAACAATGCACCACAACAAAGTTGCACTCTGATGGTAACATCGAGATCCAACGTAATAATCAAGATTCGAATGATGGAAAGAATATGCAAATAAGAAAACAAGTCTACTCATACTCATAGATCGATAAAAGGATGTCCAAATAGGGGTGTTGTGTAACCCACATGCCTAAACAAGGAAAGAATGTCATATGATGCCACTAAAGGAGGAGTTACAATTCTAAATAAGGAATGTAACTCCTATGATGCATTGACGCAAATGACAATGATAGATTCTATGATAGAATCTGACACTTTTCATTTGACTTCCTAAGACCTATGACTCTTGCAAGGTGAGATGAATCACCAAGTGATGTGGACGATGACTAGGCATGTCACACACACTTACACCCCCTTCACAGAGCAAAGAAATAGAGTGGGTCAACCACAGATGAACCGGTCACATTGACCAGAAACCAAGGAAGAAAATAGTGCAAAGGTCAACGATGTAAGTGCAAGAGGCCATGGTTAAGCTAGAACGAATAGTGCCACATGTTAATAAATGTAAGCCATGAGCATTCAACACAATCCAAAGCAAGGCACCACCGGCAGAGGCCACAAGCCTATTCAAGCAATGAACAAGTAGAGATAATGAATGACTATCGGTGGTGCCTTACTTTGGCTCATGTTGAATGCTCATGGCCTGTATTTATTAACGTTTGACACTATTCATTCTAGGTTAACCTTGGCCTCTGCACTGCACCGCCGACCTCTACACTATTTTCATCCTTGGTTTCGGTCAACATGACTGTTCATCTTTGCTGACCCACCCTTTTCTATGCTCTATGAAGGTGGCGTGTTGATGTGTGTGACATGCTCGGTCATCATCCACATCACTTGGTGAGTCATCTCACCTTGCAAGAGTCATAGTCTTAGAAGTCAAAGGATAAGTGTCGATTCTATCATAGAATTTTTCATTGTCATTTGTGTCAATACATCATAGAGTTACATTCCTTATTTATAATTGTAACTCCTCCTTTAGTGGTGTCATATACGTCAATCACGCCATATGACACCACTAAAGGAGGAGTTTCAATTCTAAACAAGGAATGTAATTCCTATGACACATTGACACAAAAGATAATGACAGAATCCGACACTTGTCATTTGACTTCCTAAGACCTATGACTCTCACAATACGAGATTAATCACCAAGTGATGTGGATGATGAATAGGCATGTCACACACACCAACACCCCTTAATAGAGTAGAGAAATAGGGTGGGTCAGCCATGGATGAACCGATCGCGTTGACCGAAACCAAGGATGAAAATATTGCAAAGGTCGGGAATGTAAGTGCAGAGGCCACGGTTAAGATAGAATGAACAATTACCACACATTAATAAATGCCGACCATGAGAATTTAACATGAGCCAAATCAAGGCACCACCAAAGTTGTTCACCATCTTTTCTTGTTCATTTCTTGAATAGGCTTGTGGCCTCTGCTGGTGGTGCCTTGCTTTGGTTCATGTTGAATGCTCATGGCCTGCATTTATTAACACGTGGCACTTTATTCATTCTAGCTTAACCATGGCCTCTTGTACTTCCACTGCTGACCTCTACACTATTTTCATCTTTGGTTTCTGGTCAACGTGACCGGTTCATCCATGGATAACCCACCCTCTTTCTCTACTCTGTGAAGGGGGGTGTTGGTGTGTGTGACAAGCCTAGTCATCATCCACATCCCCTGGGTAGTCATCTTGCCTGCCAAGAGTCATAAGTCTTAGGAAGTCAAATGACAAGTGTCAGATTCTATCATAGAATTTTTCATTATCATTTGCATCATGCGTCGTGGAGTTACATTCCTTATTTAGAATTGTAACTTCTCCTTTAGTGGCATCATATGATATGACTCGATGCATATGACGCCACTAAAGGAAGAGTTACAATTCTAAATAAAGAATGTAACTCCTATGACGCATCGACACAAATGAAAATGATAGATTCTATGATAGAATTTGACACTTGTCATTTGACTTCCTAAGACCTATGACTCTCGTAAGGCGAGATTACTCATCAGTGTTGTGGACGATGACTAGGCATGTAACACACACAAACACCCCCTTCATTGAAGCCGAGGGTGTGCTTCTGATAGTAGAGCTCAGATTGGATTACTTCCTACCTAAATGTGACATAAGGAGTAGTAGTAGCCAAACAGAGTAGACGCCCCGTCTATATATATGTAGTGCCCTATTTGTATATATACGACCGGATCGGGGGACCAACCAAATAGATATTCTGTAGACTGGCCCTATATCTATATATGTCTCTAGATTGAGGAGCCATAGGTTTGGAGGACCTTCTACCCTGCAGCATATCCCTTAAGGTGTGGATAGTTGTCTTAAAAGGGAAGAATTTCTTCCCATGATTGACTTCATTTTGAGGCATTTCTTCTCCTGCATAGGGGAAGCCTGTTTTAGAAGGGGGAATGAGTCTAATCCACTTCCACCACCTACATATCGGCATAAATTTGAAAAGGCCATGAATAGGGCATCATATCTGCCCCCAAAATCATACAAAGATGAGTAAAGGATGAACTTTGGGCTTGAGGTAGATCCCACATCAAGGTCCTTTGAGGATGAATAAATCTTTGAGTCCTTAGGATGATAATCCCGAACGCCGACGCCATCACCATTTCTCTAACCAAAGATACCTAGTATGTCACCTTCGCCACCACCATGAGAAGATTAAGGGATCTCGTAGAGAAGACCCCACACCGAGCCACCAAACATGCCAATGCAACCATGGGAAGAGGAAGTAGATTTTGGGCTTGACACGCCAATGCCAATGCCACCACCATTGTCATTTAATTTAGGGTTTTAAGTTAGTTCACAAAGTATGGATTCATTTAAGGATTCATTTAGGTTTCGACATACAAACAAAATCTAACAATTACTAAATATTAATAAATCTAAACTAATTATGGCAAATACTACTAGCCATATATGAAATCTAGTTGAGGAATAAAAATATAAGTATTAGATCTCATTCTCTCCTTATAGATATATAAAGGCACTACGTAGCCTTATTAAAATTTCCAATTATAAATAGAAACTATTTTTATAAAAACCATAGATATTAAGAGAAATAGGCACAATTATATGTTCTTCTATGAAAATAAAATGTTATACTCGTATACATATCTAGTAATGTGTACATAACTGATCCTATAGTTGGAGTTAAATTCATTAAGGAAATATTTGAATCATAATCACTAGATTGTATGGTAAGTAAAGCTACACCGATGTGTAGAAAATTCATTTTACCATGCTAAGGCATAGAAATATGTCTATAAAATTATGATTTTTAATTTTTAATATATTTATAAATAATTTAATTTATATTATGTAATCCACCGAGAACAAATCTATAGATTCAAATAGACATGTGGAGATGCGAAGAACCATTAGAAGATAGTTACCATTACTTTCAATAATTATTAAATATAATTATTGTACAGTAGTTAAGTTGTTGAGGTGAGGGTATCATCACACAAAAGAATTAGGTTGAAACCCTATCGGGCATAAAATTCTTGATATTTTTCTATATACACAATATTATTGTTACATTTGGGAGGAAGTTCCCATCTTGATGTGTCATAAGAATTTTTTTAACAAAAATGAAACAATACAATGCTATGGAATATTCTATTAAACAAATGTTGTTAATTCCCTCATAGGATATTTTATACACCATATTTGTATGCTTGGTAACCATTTCATTTTTTCCTAATTTATTAATGCATTATCATCCTAAACGGGTACCTCAAGGGGCCTATCGATATTTGGTGTGATCATAATATATCTTGTAGGTTAGACTAGAACATATCCGAGATGTATCTATTTATCCTTAGTCACCTTACCTTTTCCTTGTTTCTCCCCTTTTTCACACATTGTGCTCATTATTTCTACTTATATCATAATATTTATTTTGTTTCTCTTATTATGTATTATTATCTCTACTTTTGGCCACCCTAGACCTCCTTCTTCATTCACATTCATTTACATTCTAGGCTCCATTCTTCACGTTTTAAACCTTTGGAACTTAGCGTTTCCCCCATGGGTGATGGTATTTTTTTGCTTTTCCTTAGGTTGATGACATTTTCCATGGGAGATGGAATCGGAATATATGCTTGACAAATTACATCTAATTAAAAATATTTTCTCATACCTATACTTGTTTTTTCTTGCATTATTCCGCTCTACTTGACACTTATTAGATAACTTAGAGTCTTGTATGTTAACTTTTTTAGATTTCAGCCACAATAGAGAGTTAGGAATGAAGATCTTATTTTTATCTTTCACATTTTCCATCCATAAATATGCTCTCTCTCTCAATGTTGTTATCTTTGGGGAAGATTATGTGTACGTGGTCATACACAAGCTATAATTAAGTATTTCTAACTCTCTTAAGTCTCTTATTTTGTATGTGCATATTATATATTGGTCATTCATTTCTATACAATAGAGTATATATGTTTATTTTTATCTATTGCATTGTCTTGTTATATTATGCCACTTGGCCGTATCCACACCCTTTGTTACTCTTATTTAATAATCCTAGTAGGATACCTATCTTAATCTTAGTTATAGGCCTTGAAAACCAATAATTATCCAAGGTTGAGGGTTACTATTCTCTACAATTATAAAAGTAGCACTTGGTGAGCACCTTTATCTCTCGCATAATACAATTAGTCATAAATTGGATCCCTATATTTGAGAACCAAACTAGGAAAATAATCCTCTACCCTTCATACACTCGATGAACATGATGTGAATCTTCCTATGCTTCCAATTAGGTTAGATTCACTCGCTTTTCATTTTTCCTACTATTACATATGTTATCATCCCTTGTGTAAAAACCTTACTACTTGACCGATCATGTCTAAAATAAATTTTATTTCACCAAAGAGAATCATTCATTGTTTAAAATTATTGCATGGTTGATTTCATTCAAAATTTCATCTTTTTCATCTTCTTCTCGAAGCCATCAACCCCTCTCGTAAACTTCCTACATGGACAATTTCACAAGAAAACATTTCTAGTAAGTCTTCTCTAGGTATCTCTGCTTCATCATGGAATACTTTCTTGTTGATTCAACTACAACCTCAGCTAATCCATTAGTATGTAATCATAATAAATATAAAAATGATCACATTCCTAAGTTGATTTTGAGTTACAATGATTGTATTTTTGTAAGAGCTGATTCTAGAAAGTCAAAACCCCAAACCAAAATGTACAAACAAGGTCCAACATATGAAACCATATCTTTGATAGTAAAGAAGGCGAATATAAGCATGCTATTTAATCTCGTTATACCCATGCTATAAAAAATCACGCAACAATTTCCTTAAGACGTATAAGATTCATCGAAATGTTATGCAAATGCATTGATGAATATATTTATCTAATGTTGGATGTTGATATTAACTATGCTCAGCCTCCTCCAAATAGAGAAACATATCATTCAAATAATAATATTGTTAGCATAAATAGTTGGCTAATACATTGTTTATTGTGTGTAGTTATGCTTTCGTGGCATTTTTAGTTTTCTTAACTAGAAGTTTGGTTATCTCAAACTATAACCGATCCTCATTGTATATATACTTGCTGGTTATGGATATTAATTCAAGGTATTTAATCCATTTTTATTGTATCTTTGCCTTCATTATCTCCTCTACGTGCATAGAAGGTTGGTAGATTGGTGCGTAGAAATTTGCGTGGAAGTTTAAAGCCTACAATATTTTGTTCTGATTTGGTAATTTGGTAGATTGGTGCTTAAAAAATAGTTTTTTAATTTGTTCTCGTTTTTGGCATTTTTTAAAATTATTTTGGCATAGAGACCCATATGCATTCAAATCAAATCTCAAGTTATCTTTACTACATAGACGGGCAAGGGGAGAAATAACTTTCTGTTTAAATCCAATTGGAAATAATTGCATCGATATTGATTTGGGAACGAAAAATTCATGTGTCACGTTCATGGAAGGAAATAATCCCAAAGTCATAGAGAATTCAGAAGGTGCACGAACAACACCCTCTATAGTGGCCTTCAATCAGAAGGGAGAGCTTCTCGTAGGTACTCTTGTTAAGTGTTAAGTTGTTATAAATCCTACAAATATCATGTTTGGAATAAATTATTTGACAGGACGAAGCTTCAATTATCCTCAAACACAGAAAGAGACTCTGTAAAAACATCCAAGGACCTATAAATTATCCAGAAAATATATGTCAAAATTCCTCTAGGGTTATCATATGCACTGAAATAATAAAAATTCATATCTTCCAAACCTGCAATCCATTTCCTTAAAATTTTCATAGTTTTCCTCATCTCAAGCGCTTACAAGAAGACCGTAACAACGGAGAAGATGATGCACTAATTTTTTAATGGCATAAAACCCTAGTTTCATTCCCTAGAAGATGCTTTTTCAATTTCCAAGCATTCGAGCAGAAGTAAAATAAATCCAATGAAATATTTTTCTTGGCAAACAAAGGTGGATAAGTGATATCTCCAAAAATAGTAAGTACATGGTACCCTAAATAAATAAAAACAACTTATCTAAAAGATAAATTCCTCTCATATCAATGCACTTAGAGAACAATGAAGATGACAAATTAGAAAATCTTTCCCAATAAAGAAAAAAAAAAAAAAAGTTTTTTTGTTCAAAAATAGAAACTATCAAAAATCACCAAGAAATATCAGTGAATTTGTTCGTAGCATGTTAAGGTTCCAAAAAGTGAATTAATGAAAAAAACATCTCTTTCCCAATATAGCAGCTCATAAACCCTAACTAATAAAAATATAAAGTTTCATATTCAGTTGTAAAAAGTTATTGTCATCTTCATTTTTGCTCATCTTGTTGATTTTCACAAGTATTAAAATTTCAAATTTTCTGGTCTTGAGCCCTTTTCGGCCTTGGTATTGGAATACCTATGTGTGGTTGACAACAATGTTACTCACATGGATTTAGAAAATATCATGAATCGAATGGGTGGAGGTCCTAAAGAACCAAAGGAGGAAAAAGAGTTCACAAGTGGATTGCATGCTATAGGTGGTCATGTTTTATCAATTCAAAGTATATTGAGCTGGTATGTACTCATCACTATGTACTAGAGACGAGAATCATAAGGGCAAATGATAACTAAATTTTGACAGGTGCTCACTCCCAAATAAATTTATCAATGTATGTAGATTCTGACCTAAAACAACATGGTGATCATCACAAAATAATTTGTATCAAGAGAATGGTCCAAAATAGAATCATATCTTCAAGGCCTTGCATTGGGGTCATGGTTAATAAAGGGAATAAATCCATCTCTCATTCCTTATCTCAAAGTGAATTCCTTGAAGGATTTTCAGATGCAATCATCCTAATAATCGGGGTGATATGAGAAAAGGCTAAGAGGTATTTTTTAGGACTAGGTGGCTTAGTTTATTCTTGTTGCAATTGAAGGTAAGTAGATGATTAAATGGAGGAAGATAACCTATGACAACATCTATAAGTAGTTGCTCTAATTTCAAACTACAATGAAGTTTTCAATGATATCTTACTTATTATATGTTCTCACGAGAACAAGACCAATCATAGTATTGACCCTCACTAAAAACATTTCTCGAAGTCTCCCACCTATAGAATTATCTAAAATTAAACTTGAAGGAGAGTAATCGCCATTTTGTAAGAGCCACCAATGCTTTCATTATGTTTCTCATCCCGTTTCGATGGGAAATCCTGAATGAAGGTTGTCCTCATAAAAGGAGGCTAATTTGATCAAGAGGTATGGGTACTTCTTCACACATTTCTCAACTTTTTCATACATAAGAGTGTTTATGTTTAATCATTCGCCACCTACACTACCAGGGTAATTCCATGAAAATATCGTGATGTTCGATCCGTTTAGGTAGCATGCTCAAATCAATGGTAAGCTTAAGAATCAAAAGAAGAAAATTATTTCATTCCCTATCTTCCTCGGGATATTATCCTACAAGAATGCTAATGATGCCATAAAATTTGAATTTTCCTTCCCTCCTTTGAATCTATAATCATACACTCCAAGAGTGCACTTAGAAATTCGAGAAACCCCAAACATTTCACCTTCCTAATTTACACCATGTTCCAAAAGTAGAAGATTATTGGGTGAATTGTGTAGATGATTTTGAAGTTAGGGAACATGATCATATGAGAATGACAGTTGGGAAGATGATAAAATTAAATTTTTACTGGTATGAGGATGGGATTGAAGATGATGGAACTAAAATGTATGATTATGCATATTAAGTGTAAAATCCTCACCCATACCACAAGTCTCTTAGAGCATTCAAAAATATGGGGACATAAATGAGAGAACCAAAACAATACTATCGAGATCAAGGGAATGGTTCACAAATAATAAATTTTCCCTCAACAAATTGGTAGGTTTCCCAACTATTAAAAGACAAACATCTCACCTTTCCTCTTCAAAATCATCTGAGAAAACTTGAAGATCTTCTCACACAAGAGAGAACTCAAAAAGGATATCACTGAATTTAGGGCTCCACACTAAAGGAGGCTGCTAAAAAAATATTAACATAAGATCCTACTTAAGATTTGGAACAGGAGAAATTGAAAAACTCATCCCTCAATGCCTTAGCATGAGCCTCAAACTATGTCCTCCTCTCGCATCCGCACTAACTCCACCGGTGCAAGAAGTGTCATCTAACTCAAGAGCTGGAAAAAAAAAATCTTGAAATAAATGAGATGTTCCCATCGTTGAATGATATTATTGGAGGTTCATCCCGCATATTTCAATAAATGGAATTTCCATATTTTTAAGCAATATCCATAATGGTGAAAATGCATAAAGGAAAATTAGCCCAAGTTGTTTTCTATTTCTTCATGCAGCTTAAGGAAATAAATACATGGACGTAGTTCGACCAAAAGTAATCAAGCTTGTTGGTGAGATGATTCCTTATGACTATGAAACAATCACCATTCCCTTAGGACTAGTAATTAATAAGGGAGATTCCCATTAATTAAAAGAATCATCCAATTTCCTTATTATGAGTAACGAGGAATATAAGGAGAAAATTGAATAACTAGAAGGCCATGTAAGAACCCTCACCTCATATGTGCAAAACTTCATGGATCCAAATGTCATTCCATCTCTTCTAGTATAATAAGTTACTCTTGTAGCTTCAATATGGAATCCATCAAATTAGTGGATGAACAAGATTATGGAAAAGGGTAAAATGTTGCTTCCTTTGATTCTCTCATTATAACTTGAATACATAGTTACAAATGCTACTAAGGTAAGGACAAATAGAGAAGAAATTTAAAAATAGGAGCACTGGGATCAAATGTTTCCATTAGGGGTGGAAATGGGAAAATTCAACTATTCCATACCGGTAAGAAGAAATGTATCCAACTCCACATCTGAAATTTTACCTCTAGTGCGGGTCAAAATTCTTGTTACTCGATACAAGATTTTAACTTTTGTGATCTTGATAAATTGGACTTGTATGGCGAGCATAATTCAAAGATATAAGATGTGAATGGAGAAGTACAAATACATGGAGTACCTACGGTGTATGAAAACACTTCAGTGGATGATCTATTAAAACCAATTGAAGATATTATCAAGAAAGAAGCCGAGAGATCCATTTAATTTTAATTAAGACACACTAGAGTATTTTTTCGAGATAATATCTATCATATCTAACACCACAAAGGAGCATCGGGCATGGTTCATGAAATGTAATAATATCAATGCTTCCTTAGAGAATTGGATCAAAGATTTGAGTTTTGTACACACTCCCCAGGATGGAAAGGTGGCGCTCGCAGCAGCTTGGTATTGTAAGGAGTTTAAAGGGATCAAGATATTCCCATAAGCACTCTCCAAAAGTTCATCAGCAAGTGAGTGTCAATCGAAAAGTGCAACGTCTTCATCTGAGAAGCTTTATCCTCACCTTTTTCTCTTCCCCACCCATTCCTCTCTTCTTTCATGTTCGATTCTTCATTGGGGGTTTACTTTTCCTTAAAATTTGATCTATATTTATACTTTGTAATGATTCACCTTCAATTAAGAGAAAGGGACTCAATTTCTTTCCTAAGAATGTGAAAGTTCACATGTTGTAAAGGTTAATGAAAAGTCATAAAGGGGGTAGGAAAATAGTCATTTTGAGAAACTATATACTATAATTACTTCCTCATTTCAAAGGGTTTTCAATTTTATGATATGAAATGAAGAATATTATATTACATTGGATGATTAAACAACACCAAACTGGTGAATATATACGGATGGATTGAGTGAAGGAAGAAACAAAAAGACACGTGAGGAACTGGAAGGTCACAAGTCATGTGGAAGAGAGAGAGTCATGTGAGGAAAATACGCCAACATTCCCCCTTTAATACATTGTTTCTAAATATAACTATGTATATTAAACAATGTATTAGATTTTTCTAAAATAAAATTTCCAGATAGTGGAGCCCCCCTTATTCTAAACACTGTAGAAATTTAATTACACTCTCCATGTAGCCTTCTCACCTTTGAGGTGGTGTGCCATATTTCTAGCTTGTTGGTCTTGGCGACACCTTTGTTTTTCCCCATAGGATTACCACATACTTGGAAGTGACCTAAGCACATCCATCATTGAGAACACCTCGGTGGTTTCCGGTTTCCCAGTTACCATGAACCTATATAGTTTCCTGATTGCAGTTCACCACAAACCTAGAGGTGACCTGATCGAGGAGGGCATTGTGAATATTGTTTATTATCTTTGGGTGTATAATACTAAGAAGGTAATCGCTTAATTTAGATACCCGCCAAAGACTATATGTTTTTATCTTATAGCTTATATTTAAGATATAAACATGATAGGCCACAAAACAGGTCAACTTTAAGAGTGGATCATGACCACCCACCTTATATATAACATGGTGATCTCATTAGAGATCGGTTACACATGTTGATGGTAACATTTATGCGAGCTATATGAGCGAATTAATAGAGAAATAATGGGAGTGTTGGGTGAAATTTGATTATCAATAATGATAAGTGATTCTTGGTGGGTTTTTTTACCTTCCAAGATTTTCTCACTTATATCTTGTGTCACTTTGTTCATTAATTTTTTGTTTATGGTGTTTATATTCTGTAATTTACATTATAAATATTTTAATCTATGTTTGTAATTATTACACTTCATAAACTATAATCTTAGCTAATTTATATTTTGGATTTATAACTTGTAATATTATTTATCCCTTAAATTTCCTAACATATTAAACTCGATCGTTTCATCCCTCCTCTCTTTTGGTTTATTGAATACACTAGATTTTTGCGTAAAGAAAATAAATATTTTTCTCTCTCTTCCTCTCTCTCTCTCAAACCTATAATATGTAATTTATGAATTGATATGTTGTGGTAAATAGTAATTTGGTCTCACTTTAAAAAATGAAAGCTTTTTTAGCGAATGGGAGGGGTGGTCATGTCCATGCCAAATGTTTCTCTAACCCATGATTACATGATTTTCAAGGTTGGAGTAGCACAGTGAAATAGAAATCAATGATGAAATTTTGATTTAAAGTTGTATATAACTTGTAAAATGTGTATTTTTGCGAAAATAAGAATATGTAGTTTCTTTATGAATAAGATTGACATTGATACAAATTTTATACAAGAAAAAGTGTAACTATATCATGTATGTGTTACTTATATGGTTTAGATCCATCAAAGCAATTATTACATTGGTTATTATTGTATATCCCTTAGAACATGGAAATGGAATATATGTGGATACAAAAAACTAGTTGGGAAATCTTATATCCTCAACACGCAATAATGGAATCTGTGAATCTAAGGCAAAGAAATCTCTCCTAACCTAAATTGGTGTAATGGATCGCAGATATAATAGCTTCTCGGAGGCTCCAATCAATGTCGAGCTCTGCCGAGATCCTATCTATTGGCTGTTGGATACGTGGAAAATGACCTATAGGTGCTTCGTGTATATTTCCAGACAAGGTCATGGAAAATGGTAATGAGAGGTGTAGTGGATTTATAATAAACTATGGGTGGTTTTCTGGTCTAGCCCAGAAAATGTTGGATTGATTGGCTTCTATGTTTAATATGGAAAATTGTGTTATGATATCTGGTGGGAGTGGTGAGGATCTAAATACCAACATTCATAAACCGGTGTCAATACTTAACTTGACTTGCAGGCCCATTGGGTTGTGGGACCTAGGGATCACAACCATGAGTTCATGGTTGTTGTGGACCTGTTATGGTCATGTGAAGAATCAATCTCTTCTTCCGACTATCCAATGGTCATAAGCCTTTTCAGCTTCTATGTTTAGTACCAGGAGTTGTGTGATCTTCTCAGAATACCTTACGGGTGTTCTGGAAACTTGTATACGTAACCTTGTGTCTATGTCGATGAGAAGGTCTCCTACATCTAGCTGTGGAACTAATGGATCACAACCAAATATTTGTTCTCTTTCGGGTTCTTGTATGGTCATGCGATATCCTATCAAGGCAATCTATAGTTGGGTTGACTTGACCAAAATGTGTATGCTTTGTCATCTTCAATATTCAATTGTCTCAATTGTTCACTAATTGCTTGTTGGTTTATTGTCATTTGAAAGACCTGAATCCTAAGCCCTTGATCTATATCCATTAATATTGTGAAGAGATTTGGCTGAGGTACTACCGGTTCAAATACGTATTCCCTGGGCTCTCTGGGTCCCATAATTGTCATGCAAAAGATAATTAAACTTTAACTAAAATAAGTAAACTAACTATGAAATATATATCTACACTATGCTTATATTTCTCTTATTTTTGTATTTTCAATGATGTGTATTTGAATGAAATTAAAAGAGAAGCTATTCTAATATATTCAGATAATGGACAATTAATCTAATAATAGAATTAAAACAAGCAAGTTAGCTTTGATATAGCTATTTTCTGCATGTGCACTTGTGAATTTATCCTAAATATTTAAATAACTAACTAGTTTAATCGAAAGACTTCCAATCCTACCTCAGAAGTGAGGAATGAATCATAGTTTCTCAGAAACTATCATTCCCCATAGCTTCCCTGGCAATATTGAAAGTGAGCTTTAACTTGAAATAAAATGATTTGCTACTCTATTTGATATATTGTAACTACAACTTTGATAGCTCAAACCTGGAGTTTACAGAATAGTGGTAAATCCAGTTGTGTCATGACTTGTCCCCTCAGTGTGATCTCCTCATTCCTTCATGTTCTCATGAATCCAGAAAAAGTGTGAATGTGATAGCGTCGTGAAGAAGATACTCGAACAATGGCAGCTTTGGATATAAACCGAATACAATGCAAGTAAGAGAGGGATAGTGCAAGTGAACAGAGCTTGACTATGTAATTCCTAGTAGGATTTATTGTGGGGATACAACACAAATATACCAGAATTCTGGGATCTATCTCTTGTGACAAAACAAAACCTACAACTCTAAGATTATCAAATGGATTCTAATCTAAAAGTGAAACTACCTTATGCTAAGTTGATTGTATGGGACAACAATGAAGTAAGATGAAAGCAAGAAGATCAAATGATCTCTAAAGCAGAAAGGAGAGGCTGAGAATTCATGCAAAATATAAAACTATTGAAACTCATGCAAGAACTTCAAAACAAACTGAATAATCAAACATGGAAGGAGAGGGGCCATTTGCTTGTGGACAAGTTGGGTATTTATAGCATTTGGATTTACTAGAGGGTAAGTCTAAATTGAACTCTTCTATTATAAACAAAGGGAAAACACTATTTACTAGGTGGCCAAAACATAAATGCAAGCTTTAGTGGTTGAGAAATGCGGGTGAAATTTGAATTTTTACGTTTGATGAAATCATCGGAACGTTTTGGAAAATGCACTAGGACCACCACCCCTGCGGGGGAGGTGGTTACTGGGACCACCCACCCCTATCCTGGGCGGTGGTCACGGGACCACCGCCTAGGCAGGGTGGTGGTTCTATAACTTAAAGACAAAAATGCAAGGAAAAAGGGGGCAGAGGTTAGAACAAAACATGCAAAAGCTAGACAAGGCTTTCTAGGATGCAAATGTACACTTGGTGAGCTTTTCTAGATTTTGAACACCTTGCGAAGAGATCTGAATCATCATTGGGGTTTCCGTAACCTCTTTCCGTAGTAGTACAGTACCTACATTTTTGGGTACGTACATATTGCCCCCTCGGAGAAGCATTTTAGCCATGAAGAGGCATAAAATGGTGGGTCCAGTATGGCGGTCCCAAAATGGGGAGTTAGAAGCTATACTGACATGCCCATGTGTGTCGAAATGTCACCATCCAAATTCCCACTATCTATAAAATGAAAAGAGGACTCAAGTGCAGATAGATAAAATAAATCAAAAAATAAATACTAAATTAACATGAAATGAGGACTTACCATTTGCGTGGGGATGAGAACTTACCTCCATCGGTGCTCCAACTCTGCGTAAGAACACTCAAAACAAAATTAGAATATTATATATATATATATATATATATATAGCTCATTTTACTATTCATTTACGTGTGTTGATTTGGTGGTTTTTGAGCTCTGGGACCCACGGTGACCATTTTTGATGAGAGTATAGTCAAAACGTTCATTGTGAGATCGTGATCATGCCTCCGAGAGCAGGACATCGACCCAAAAGTCTCAGGTTAGTTCTTCTCAATTTATCATTTTTAAACCTAAAATATAGAAATGTTGAAATCTTTGTCTTGGGGGATTATTTTTGAAAATGTTAGTTTTAAATGAGTCTCTAGGGGGGCACCCATAGGGTAGGTCTTTATTTCAGTTAAAATGGTGCATTTTTGCTTTTTTTAAAGTTTTTAGGGCTTTAGAGCCATTTGCGATTCGGGACAGGACCGCCACCCACACAGGCGGTGGTCATGGGACCACCACCCTATGATGGTGGCGGTTATGGGACCACCACTTCATAAGGTGGTGGTTACATGACCACCACCTTAGAAGGTGGTGGTTAGAAACCACCACTCTGCACAGGGTGGTGGTTTCAAACAAAATGCAAAAAAAGATGTAATTTTTAATTGTTTTTGCATTTTTGACATTTTTATATGTTCTTGATGATTTTTCTAGTTGGATTATGTTACTAACTTACTCTTTTTCTCTATTTTGGGTGGATGCGAAGAAGGGAGGAGTACATCAGATGGAGTAGAGAGAGGGAGTGTGATTGGCTCCCAGCAGTGTTAGAGGCACTTACCCAGCAGAGCGAGATACTCTACAGAGGGCTGGTATTTGGAGGATTGCACAGGTCCCTCATGTTGCACCTACTAGTCACATATTGTGTGACTTATTTTCATATTGGGATGTAGATCGAACACTTTCGATTTCCAGGAGTTAGGGGTGAGTGGACTATCACCCTAGAGGATGTTTATCACATATTGGGGTCCCGATTCTTGGGAGGTGACTGTCTCTTAAGACAACAGTATCCAGATCTCAGATGGTTCAGTGGGCCACCTACATGGGAGATGTTGTTGTCTCCATGGGCTCGAAGAAGGGGGTGAAGGTCCATTCCATTGTTGATTCTCCTATCCCTGTGCTCCGCCAGGCTATTATGGGTATCTTGGCCTTCGTGATTGATTGGGGACAAGGGAGGAGATACTCTCTTATACTTGTTGGGCTCCCATTATCACATAGATTGAGGCCCATGGCCATGTTTACACTTGGGGAGTAGACATTCTTGGGACCACCTATCATGACTTATATAGGGTGGTCAGATTACAGGGGCAGTCATTGAGTCACCCTACTCTAGTTATGAGTTGGGTGTATGAGCACATCATTCCCTATGGGAGAGGTGTACAGGCAGAGGATCCCGGGGTTGTCAGGGCTAGCGAGGTGGATAGGGATGACTGTACTTAGGATGCCACACCAGCCAGTGGCTTCTTTGACTATTGTAGACATGGAGGCCACTCCTTATCAGGCCATGGCAGGGTTATGGGGAGAGGAGACACACACACTTGATCACTGCTATACTACTAGTCAGCTGATAGACAGGATGGGGAAGTTGGAGATCCACCCCTTTGATAGAGTACCACAGTAGTTTGGCCTCCCCTATATTGATATGTTTCCTCTAGTGGGGCCGTATACAGTGTTCATTTCGTGAGGCCAGGGGAGGTCCTAGAGGCGAGGTTGGACCATGATCACTCCTGGAGTTCCCATTACATAGCTAGGTGGGTGGTTCATGCCCGAGGGGTAGCCGGTGCTCCTCGAGCACCTTTACTTCAGATCGGAGCCACTCCTACTCATAGTGGAGAGGAGATGAGCCCATTGATGTGGACTCAGACTCTGAGGAGTTCACAGGAGAGAGGAGACAGAGGAGGAGATGGTCGGGGGATGAGACTGGAGGTGGGGCTGGTGGGACAGATGAGGAGGATGATAGTGACTCTGAGTGGCATGACACTCAGAGTATCTTGAGGGCCGAGAGGGGAGGAGAGTGCAGAGAAGGTGACCCTGATCTCAGAGGAGTTTCCTTCTCGGGACATTGGGGAGATGATGAGTCCATGGCAGGACATCACTTCTTTCTAGATTTGGGGAGGTTCCACGGTTGTGGTGCATGTCGTGGTAGGCGTAGATCCTAGAGATCCCACCTAGATGCCTAGAGATCCGAGTGAGTTACTACTCTTTTCTCGATTTTGTTTTAGCTAGAAATGTTTAGTTGATATTTCTCTTTTGTTGTTTTGTTTGTTTTTGACCTTATTTTGGACAATTTTCTAACTTGTTTATTTCTCTTTTTTTTTGTAGTGACCATTGTTGAGGGATGGCGAGACTTGATTCACCGAGTGTGTGTGGACACCTGTTGCTCCCTTGGAGACTACTCAGGCCGAGCTTACTAAGGATGTTGGAGAGCCTTGATGTGGCCAGACATGCTTGATGTGTTTTCCCCTGTCTGAAGGTGGCAAAAGATCATGACCTCCCTTCATACTTGAGTTGGCTAGATATAGGACTGCTGAGTGCTTGATGAGGAGGAGCCATTCTCACAGTGAGACCACAGCTACTGGCCATGATCATGAGCCCTCAGTTCATTCAGAGTGTCATCATCAGTAGGAGTCCTAGATGCGGTCATGCACCATCTGAGGGATCCCACAGGGATTGAGAGATCATGGTGTCTTTTTGTAGTGATTTTTGGTCGATGTTTATACGAGTGTTTTTGTATTTTTGGGCTCATTGAGCATTTTGACCATGCCTAGTGCATGATGGCATTGTATATAAAACATGATATATATATATATATATATATATATATATATATATATATATATATATATATATATTTGGATCTAGATCTTCTTGTATCTAGAATTTTGTGATTCGTTTCCCATGTGTATACTAGATGTTTTTAGAATCTTTGTTTTTATATGCTTTTCAGAATGTATGCAATGGATGACAAGTGATAACAAATGTTGAACATAATGTTTCTCTTTTATTTGTTTTTGTAATGCTGATATGTGATGATGCAAACATATTGTAGTACTTGAACTTTTGGCTTCTTTGGGCAATGTTCATTGCTTCTTCTTGTTTTGGAAAAATGTGATGAATATATAGTGATAAAGAGATGAACTTGCCCCACTCCTAACTCCACACAACTAGTAAGATGTGAGGGCTCAACACCAAGAGTTGGGAAGGGCACAAATTATATGAGTTTGAATGAATGGAAATGATGAGAGAAAGACAAGGTTTTGACAGAAATCAAATTCAGACTTGCGTACTTACTCTTACTCAAAACTACTACATAGTTCAGAATGTATCTTATTTTCCAGTTTATCTAGACTTAGATCCATGGATGGCAACTTGGTTGACAAAATCTGGTTTTAAGGATTTGATCTCTTTGGAATTTGGATATTTAACTTCACTTAATATACTTTGCTTTAAAATATTAATATTCACTAATTTGCGTGAATGGACCCCCTACACCCTGTCTCATGCTACTAGTAGGAAGCATGGGCTCATCACCGAAGGCAGGACATAGGTGAGTAAGGGCACTTCTTTCCTTTCTCAACCTCGCATATCACTAGTAAGAGATGTGGGCTCATCACCAAAGGTTGGTGGGGCAAAGAAGTGTGTAAAAATAAAATATTCTATTTGGTTTAGCATTTTTATTTAACTTGACACTTTTGATTTGTGACTTTGGAGTATCCTTGTTTCAAAGAGATGTAAGAAGGATAGATGTGACACCAAGAAGCTTCTAGAATAGACCATAGGTAAGAACAACTTAACCAAGTAGAAAAGAATGAGTATGACCAAGTATGCAGGCCTTGGTATGGTTTTTGTCAAGACTTTGTCTGTCGAATTGATGAAATGATTTTGGAACCATTTGATGATATTATGAAAACTGAAGAGATATGATTTTGAATGCTTTTGCCAATATTTTCAGAAGCTTGTAATGAATTGCTTAAGAATAAGTTCCTTGACCACAATAGTTACTGAAATGAGTGAACAAAATGAAACAACTAAGTGACTAAATGCAATGTAGGTAGATATAATATACAAATGGTGATGTTGATGACCTATGCGTAAAACCATTTAAGATGCAAGGAATTGACAGTTTCATTGAATTCCTCACCTTCTAGTGTACATAAGAGATACACACCATTTCCGTAGTCTTTCATGACTCGGTATGGGCCCAACCACTTGGGCCAGAATTTCCTTCCTTCACCGGTTTTCTTATCAATCCATTATCTAGTCTTAGAACTAGATCTCCCTCATATATTTCTCATTCGTAGACCTTTTTGTTATATTTCGGCACATCCGGTCAGCATAGGCTCTATGCCTTTGTTTGGCATTTAGCCTTGGCCTCATCAAGGCTTTCTAGTTGAGAGAGGCGTGCCTCTCTATAGGCTTCTTCTCCCAAAATCCCTTGTAATGAGATGCGGAGACTAGGTATTTTGACCTCAAGCGGGAGAACTACTTCTGCCCCAAATACTAATGAGAAAGGGGTTGCCCCTGTTGGTGTTCTTATTGAGGTTCGATGGGCCCACAAGGCCGGGTATAATTTTAAATGCCAATCCCATTTATTCTCCTTAACTATTTTGAGGAGAATAGCTTTTAATGTTTTGTTTGTGGCTTCAGCTTGTCCATTGGCTTGAGGGTAATAAAGAGAGGCCATATGATGGTTTATCTTGAATTTACTACATAACTCATGGACCTCATCATTCTTAAAGGATGTGCCATTATCTGAGATAATGACTTGTGGGACACCATACCTACAAATGATTTGATTCAAAATGAACTTAGCGATTACAGAACCTGGTATGGTGGTGAGAGGCATGGCCTCTACCCATTTGGTAAAATATTTTGTGGCCATGTGATTATAAAATTATGGCCATCTGTTGATGAGGGGGAGAATTTCCCTATCAAATCTAGGCCCCACGTGGAAAAGGGCCATGGGGTTGCGATTGGTTGCAGAGCTTGTGCTGGCATGTGAATCTCGTGGGAGAATTCTTGGCATTTATGGCACTTGCACAAAACTCTACTTGCGTCATGTTCTAGAGTGGGCCAAAAATAGCCCATCCGATGTATTTTGTGAGTAGTGGCATGACCACCAAAGTGGCCTCCACATATCCCACTATGGGATTCATAAAGAATCTTTTTGGATTCTTCAGTGTCAACGCATCTTAAAAGCATTCCATCGAAGGCTTTACGATAGAGCACTTGTTCTAAGATAACATATTTAGCAGCGATAATGTGTAACCACCTTCTTTGTTGTGATGTGGCACCTTCTGGGTACGTATGGTCCATGATAAAATTGATGATGTCAGTGTACCAAGGGCATGTAGAGATGGGGGTCTGGTTTTGACAAAGTATATGCACTCATCGGGAAAGTATAGATCTACTAGATCACCTCCATCTAATGGATTGTCAGCTAACCAGTCTAATGATTTGTCCCTTAATGGATTTCTAGTTTACAAATGTTAATTCAAATTCACCCATTAAGGTTATAAATCATCCAACCTTTTTAGATAAAGACCCTTGCGTGAGGAATGTTCGTAAGTGATCTGTCTTTACAATGACCCTTGTTTCTTGATTTAACATGTAATGTCTTAAACGTTTCATTGCAAAGACTATGGCAAGGCATTCTCTTTCTGCCTATGTATAACATGTTTCATAATCAAGCAACGTCGGCTAATGAAATAGACTACACGTTCTCATTTATCATTGTCTTCTTGAGCCAACATGTAGGCTAGGAGACATCAGTAGCCCATGAATACAAGATCAAAGGATGATCTGGTCTAGGAGGCATTAACGTGGGAGGAGACAATAAGAAGCGTTTAACTACTTCGAAGGCCTCATTACATTCTTCTATCCAATCAATGCTATAATATTTCTTTAATAAATTGTTGATTGGATGAACAACAAAACTTAAGTCCGGAATGAACCTTCAATTGCACCTAGTTTCCCAAGAAATGATCTATACCAGACTCATCTGATGGTGGAATCATTTCAAGAACAACCCAGATTTTGGCTGGATCGACATCAATCCCTCGTGAGGATATAATGTAACCCAGAAGCTTGCCTCTGTCACACCAAATACACATTTCTCTGGGTTCAATGTGATGCCATATTCGATCAATCATGAGAGAATGATACGGAGTACTCTAGGTGATCACATGCTTCTTGGCCTTGGCCAACAAGTCATCCACGTAGGATTCCACAATTTTATGAATAAGGTCATGGAATATGTATGTCATTGCCCATTGGTATGTAGTAGCACCGGTTTCTTAAGACCAAATGGCATGACAACATAACAATAAGTTCCCCAAGGAGTTATAAATGTGGTCTTGGCTTGATCTTCCTCAGATATTTTAATCTGATTATACCCTGAGAACCCATCCATGAGGGACAAAATTCAAATCTAGTTGTTGCATCAATAATAACGTCGATGGATGGATGGCAATGGGAAGTCATCTTTGGGACAAGCTTTGTTAATGTCCCAAAAGTCTATGCAAATGTATCTTCCCATTCTTTTTTAGAACAGGGATGATATTAGATACCCATTGTGAATAGTCAACTTGGTTTGATGAATCCCACTTGGAGAAGTTTCATTACTTCTTCTTTCACCATGAGAGCCACTTTTGGTTTCATTGGTCTCGACTTTTGTTTAATTGGCTTTGCATCTGGTTTGGTGACAAGATTATGTACCACGATGATATGTGGTGCAATTCCCATCATTTCTTTGTAATTAAATGTGAAAAATCCTTTTGATGTTCCTTGAGGATTTGGGTGTGTATTTCTATCTCCTCTGGAGTTAACGAGGATCCTAACTTCAAAATCTTTGGTTCTTCCTCCATTCCAATGTTTATGTCAATTGTTTCTTCGATTAAGGAAGCATTGCCTTCTTCAAATTCAGGTGGGGCGGAGGTAGTTCCAAACTTTCTCCATTCTCTACCTCGTAGATATCGAGATCCTTTTGTGGAGGAGACTCTATCATGGGATTTCCAAAATAGGAAGAGGAATGTGGGATTAGGGAAAGATCCACTATGTGATGAGCGAGATGTAGCTCCACATAGGCATTTAGATATTCAGAGTGACTCTATCACTTGTCAAAGTGATCCAGGATAGAAAACTCATTCTCAGCTTCTATATGTGTCAGGAGTGGGTTTGTTGGTATTTTACGCACCAATGGTTCAGTACATGAAGTGATACCATGAAACTTGTATTTTCCAACTCACTGTTTGGAGTGAAATGGAAGCTGAGGTTGCTATTGAATCTGTGAGAAGGTTACTACTCTCATGGGATTGCTTCGATTGATATGAAGTTGAATCCTTTGGTTAGATCTAATACCACCATTTTATAGAGTTGTAAATGCTCAGCTCTAGTCTCATATACCTCAGAGACTTGGTTTGCAACTAGTTGTGAGTCTCCTAGCACTCTAATGTTATCAACACCCATCCTTTTGGCTATGATGAGGCCAAGGAGGAGGGCTTCGTACTCAGCCCCATTGTTTGTACACTCAAAATTTAACTTAAAGGAAAAAGGTAGGATCTTTCCCTCGGGAGAAGTAAAGATCACACCTGCCCCAGCTCCAAAATGACATCTAGCTCCATCGAAGTGGAGAGTCCAATATTTTCTTGGAAAAATGGATGTTGGGACATTCCTCATGTTTGTTTCTTCTGCCTCGGTTACTTCTACCATACAAACTTCATCTGATGGAAGGGAACCAATTCCTAGGGTGTATCCCATACCCATAGAATCAAATGGTAGGAGAATGGGTAGATCTTTCTCTAGTAATTCTACAATTTTTGTGGTAGTCCCTAATGATACCATTTCTATGATGTTAGTCTCATTTTTGAGTGCTGGAATGCCTTCGACTAGATTTGTAATTTCTAATTCTGTTGTAGGTATCAACTTTCTCTTCTGGTTTTGAATTGATTGGTTTGTTAAGTTGATTCGTTGGGAGTTCAAACTTAGAGTGAACACTGGTCTCTTCTTCAAGTCTGCTAGGTGTATATCGAATGGTTTTGGGTCACCTTGTGCCACAAATATTTTCCCTAGGTGCAAAAATCTTATTTCCTGGAATAACGTGGAAGGGATTGCCTTCATGCGGTGTATCCATGGTCGACCAGAGGATCATATTATAGTTGGTTTCCCGATCTATAATATAAAATTTGGTGAGGACCATCTTGGGTCCTAAGGTGACTGGTAAAACTATGGTTCCAATTGAAGTGGCCTTGAGGCTATCATAACCTCTTAGCGTATTTCATGTTGTGGAACAATTTGTTTCTCCATATCCTAGCTTTTGAAGAAAAGTGAAGGGGACTATGTTAACTTACTGCCCCATCATCAATCATTGCATGCTTAACATAATTATTGTAAACCCATACTTGTAAATGTAAGGTTGGGTCACCTCTACACGTGTAATTTCAGCATCTGTTGGCATTTTTCTTATATCAAATATAAACTCAGTATCCCTATCTGGCTGCCCTGGAGGGTAGACATCAAAGTCTACATGGTTTACTTGCATTTTCGGAGGAGGAGTGATGTTAATTAAATGACCAAGGCCTAATGCTTCTAAGAGAGCAGCCCTATGGGTGGGAGAGTTCTTCAACAAATCCAAGAAGGAAATGTGAGAGAAGGTCTTTGTTAAGTCATTAATTAAATCATAAGCGCCTATGGGTTTTACCAATGTTTGTTGAATGTTGTCTGGTTCTAATGGATAGTTTGGAACTGGTTGAGAAGAATAATCTCATGTTCTTGTTATGGTTTCTATGGGTAGCTCGGTATCTAACTCTACCAGGCCAACTATCTTGGTTTGTGGTCGAGTTCCTAATTGGGGTGCGACCGGTGGATTTAATGAAGTTGAGGCTTCATGATCATTATTTCCTGTCATAACACCCTTGTTCATCCCATTTGGATCTAACCTATGTTATTGTTAGAGTGATTTGGGAGTGGATCGTTAAAATCTTGAGGGGTGCATTTTGAGGGGAAACTACCCCTGTATAAGTGTTTGGCGTGGGTACTACAAAATTTGCTAAAAACATATCTATAAAGAGTTGTCTTTGGTCTTCTGGAAAATGTTGCATGAATTTATTGTAGTCACAAAAGTCCTAGTATCATGGCCTTGAATCTTGTGGAAACCACAATACAAGTTGGGATTATAGTTTCGAGGTTGTTGATTTGAAACCTGTTGTGGTCCAAAATTTTGATTAGGTTGTTGGTTGTTAGAGTTAAAATTTTGAGGTTGTTGCCTTTGGTTTTGACTTTGATATCCAGTTGGGTTTTGATTTGGACCTTGTGTTTGGATTTTCCATTGTTGTTGTTGTTGTTGTTGTGTCGTGATGGATGATTAAAATCCACCGCGTTGATTATTGGAGTAAAGTTGTTATTTCACTTGATTGTTAATGGGTGGTGAAATGTTTACGACATTTTCCCTTTTAACTTGGTCTATTACTCCATCTGTTGTAACCCCATGGTTTTTGTTAAGGATTTTGGGTCCTTGATTGGTATTCCCGCATTAGGATAGGTCGTAGTGTTTTGATTGGGAGTGATTAATTTCCCATTTGTTCCATATGTCTTACGACCACTATCTATTGCCACTTGATCTATTCGAGAGAGCACTCTCGAGTACTTCATCATAAGTCCTTAGTGGGAACTTCTGGACTTCTTCCTTTATCTCTCTATTGAGGGAATGAAGGAATAAATCACATAGTTCCATTTGATCCATGTTTGGAGCACTTGCTGATGAGTAGAGGACTATACGCCATCTTTGAATAAAATGAGCAGTGGATTCATTGTGCTCTTGTTTAATATGTAAGAATTCTCTTGATTCTGTTCTTAACAATTTGTTCATGTCAAAAGCTTTGATAAACTCTGACACAAGTTGTTTGAATGAGTGTATCGAGGCTTTAGGTATTCTGTAATACCAATCAAGGGCAATACCCTCTAAGGTTTTAGGGAATATCTTAGCAACAACCCCATCCCAAGGGAGTAATTCTCGAATGGCCATGGCATAGGCCTTGATATGTGCATTTGGATCTCCCTCCCCTTTGTATTTGGGAAAATCGGAAGAGGTCTTGGAAGCATGACACTTCATGTATGGTGAAATCTAGAGGCTCTTTTAAATATTCTTGAGTAAGTCCCTACCGCATAGGTTTCGACCATCGATGGTGCTGCTTTGAGGGGGTGGGGGTGGAATGGGTTGTTGATATGGCATAACATATGTATTTGCAGGGACATAAGGAAATCCTGTGGTTGAGTGAACATCCCGGAGAGAGAGAACATGTCTCCTTGTGGTGATTTTGAATAAATGTTCAAGTAGGGAGGAGCATTGCTCTGGTATGGGTTGTTTGGTGCTAAGCGGGAGGTATCATATTTTCAACTGGAGTGGCATTTGAAAATGTGGTTCTAGTTGGTGTTTGTTGTGGATAGTTATACGAATGTTGAGGAGGCATGCCTAACATGCCTGTTCCTGTAAGGAGGTCAACTTGGCTGGGATGATGCGGAGGGTTGGGGATTCTTGCTTGCCCAAAATATGAATTTTGATTTTCTTGAGCAAGTTCTAATCCTCTAACCTTCTCAACTAAGGCTGAGATGACCTCGATTGGTGAAGACAGTGTTTTTCCTTAATGGTGGTTGTTGTACACCTTGAGGTTGTAAAGGGGTATGATACCCTGCTATGAATTGATCATTACCCTGCCAAGCTTCACCGAGAGTATTTCCCATAGGTGGAGGAATGGGGGTGTTTTCTTGGAGTAGGGTATCGGGTTGTGTTTGCAAACTTCCTATAGGTGGGTACATGTTTTGGAAGCATTGTTCACTTCTAGCATAGCATGCTAAATACTCCTCATCCAAAAATGGGAGTGGATCTGACTGTCTACTGATTTTGTGGTCTAAAAAAAACTTGAGGAGATGAAGTGGATTCTCTAGTAAACATCATATTGTTAGAGCCTGAGGGCTCTGGTTGTTGCATTTGTGTGAGCTGATCCAACTCCTCAATTCGGAATGAAGAACTAGAGCTAGTTCTTTGAGGAGGAGTTTGTGATGACAAGTAATTACTTGAATAGTTGTCAGCCCATGCAGAAAGTGAGGGTGATGGTTGTCTATTTGTTTGACCATAATTTTCTTCGAGACCTGAGAGAGGTCTACCATATGCATCATATCCCGACATATTCGGGGGTATATGAATACCCGTAGAATAATGGGAAAGAGTGAAGGTGGATGAAAGAAATGAAAATAAAAGGGGAATAGTTGTTTGTTTCACGTTAGGTTCACCAATTTTGTATGATAGAAAAGTGACATGCGAGCATGAGAATCTACAAGTAGCTCTTCTTCATACCCGACCTCCCGAGGTCATGTGAGACAGCCGGTGGAAATGGAATATATGTGGATACAAAAAAACTAGTTGGGCAATCTTATATCCTCAACACACAATAATGGAATGTGAATCTAAGGCAAAAGAAATCTCTCCTAACCTAAATTGGTGTAATGGATCATTCAGATATAATAGCTGCTCGGAGGCTCCAATCAATGTCGAGCTCTGTTGAGATCCTATCTATTGGTTGTTGGATACATGGAAAATGACCTGTAGGTGCTTCGTGTATATTTCTAGACAAGGTCATGGAAAATGGTAATGAGAGGTGTAGTGGATTTATAATAAACTATGGGTGGTTTTCTGTCTAGCCCAGAAAATGTTGGATTGATTGGCTTCTATGTTTAATACGGAAAATTGTGTTATGATATCTGGTGGGAGTGGTGAGGATCTAAATACCAACGTTCAGTAAACCGGTGTCAATACTTAACTGACTTGCAGGCCCGTTGGGTTGTGGGACCTGGGGATCACAACCATGAGTTCGTGGTTGTTGTGGACCTGTTATGGTCATGTGAAGAATCAATCTCTTCTTCCGACTATCCAATGGTCATAAGCCTTTTCAACTTCTATGTTTAGTACTAGGAGTTGTGTGATCTTCTCAGAATACCTTACGGGTGTTCTAGCAACTTGTATATACGTAACCCTGTGTCTATGTCGATGAGAAGGTCTCTTGCATCTCTTGTGGGAACTAATGGATCACAACCAAATATTTTTTCTCTTTCGGGTTCTTGTATGGTCATGCGGATATCCTATCAGGGTAATCTATAGTTGGGTTGACTTGACCAAAATGTGTCCAAAATGTGTATGCTTTGTCGTCTTCAATATTCAATTGTCTCAATTGTTCACTAATTGCTTGTTGGTTTGTTGTCATTTGAAAGACCTGAATCCTAAGCCCTTGATCTATATCCATTAACATTGTGAAGAGATTTGGCTGAGATACTACCGGTTCAAATACGTATTCCTGGGCTCTCTGGGTCCCATAATTGTCATGCAAAAGAAGATTAAACTTTAACTAAAACAAGTAAACTAACTATGAAAGATATATCTACACTATGCTTATATTTCTTTATTTTTGTATTTTCAATGATGCGTATTTGAATGAAATTAAAAGAGAAACTATTCTAATATATTCAGATAATGGACAATTAATCTAATAACAAATTTAAAACAAGCAAGTTAGCCTGATATAGCTATTTGCCTGTGCAGTTGTGAATTTATCCTAAATATTTAAATAACTAACTAGTTTAATCGAAAAGACTTCCAATCCTACCTCAGAAGTGAGGAATGAATCATAGTTTCTCAGAAACTATCATTCCCCACAACTTCCCTGATAATATTGAAAGTGAGCTTTAACTTGAAATAAAATGATTTGCTACTCTATTTGATATATTGTAACTACAACTTTGATAGCTCAAACCTGGAGTTTACAAAATAGTGGTAAATCTAGTTGTGTCGTGACTTGTCCCCTTAGTGTGATCTCCTCATTCCTTCGTGTTCTCATGAATCCAAAAAAGTGAGTGTGATAGTGTCAGCAAAAGAAGATACTCGAACAATGGCAGCTTTGGATATAAACCGAATACAATGCAAGTAAGAGAGGGATAGTGCAAGTGAACAAGCTTGACTATGTATTCCTAGCAGGATTTATTGTGGGGATACAACACAAAATACACCGAGAATTCTAGGATCTATTTCTTGTGACAAAACAAAACCTACAACTCTAAGATTATCAAATGGATTCTAATCTAAAAGTGAAACTACCTTATGCTAAGTTGATTATATGGGACAACAATGAAGTAAGATGAAAGCAAGAAGATCAAATGATCTCTAAAGCAGAAGGGAGAAGGTTGAGAATTCATGCAAAATATAAAACTATTGAAACTCATGCAAGAACTTCAAACAAACTGAATAATCAAACATAGAAGGAGAGGGGCCATTTGCTTGTGGACAAGCTGGGTATTTATAGCATTTGGATTTACCAGAGGGTAAGTCTAAATTGAACTCTTCTATTATTAAACAAAGGAAAACACTATTTACTAGGTGGCCAAAACATAAATGCAAGCTTTAGTGGTTGAGAAATGCGGGTGAAATTTGAATTTTTACGTTTGACGAAATCATCGGAACATTATGGAAAATGCACACAGGACCACCGCCCTATGCAGGGAGGCGGTTAGGGAGGTCCCGCCGCCTGTCTGGGCGGCGGTCACTGGGACCACCGCCCCTAGGTAGGGGTGGTGGTTCTATAACTTAAAGACAAAAATGCAAGGAAAAAGGGGGCAGAGGTTAGAACAAGACATGCAAAAGCTAGACAAGGCTTTCTAGGATGCAAATGTACACTTGGCGAGCTTTTCTAGATTCCGAGAGTATAGATCCGTAGATGGGGAGAATGAGAATATTGTAATGAACAAGTTCTCAAATCCCTTATGTTATGTATCCTACTCTTAGTCGAGCCGTGATGAATGAAGAAATGAATTGAAAAAATAATCATTATACCAAGTCTAACCCCTCTACATATCTCATACTTAGAACCCTTATGGGTAACCAAGTTTTTCTAAAACCAATTTAAAATAATAGCACCCATGATTAAACCTGTTATGAAATCTAAATGACGCAATTGGATTTGTTGCACCTTATACCTTTTAATCTCTCAACGCTTGCTAGTAATAATATTAAACCCTATAGGAAAGAGTTTTGTATTGAAAAGTAGCAAGGGAATATCGTTAGTTTAAGCCTACTGTTGACCCTGTAGCAGGTTGTAGATCTCTTGATTGGAAATAGAAATAAACTAAGTCTTATACCAGTCAAGAGGTCGTTTGTGGATGAAACCTATGATCTATGTCAACTACTAAAAATGTGTTTATTAAGATGTATTAAAAATTTAAGGTGGAAATCTAACCACTTTGAACTAAATGTTAAGCCCTCATTATGTTAATAAAATAAAAAGGAATTGTTCCATGTACGAACGTAAATTTTGAAACCATGGTTCATTAACTTGTAAATGAGTTTTATGTGACACATATGTATTTCAAAAACGATGTTAACAACTAATTAAACATGGAAATTATCTATATTAAGGACAATAAGATAATGGGGTTTATTCATTGTGAGAAAATGATGTAGGAAATGAGAAACTTGCAATTTAGAAACGGTAACACATGTTTGTTATGTATAGTAAATGTCATATAAACTAATGATTTAATAGAAATAAATTCAATTGTAATAAATATGTAAATCATGAAATTCTGGGTACATTGTGGATAATGTACTCATTTCTATTTTCTTGGTGGTTGTATTATTGTATCATGTATTGTTTCTTGGAGAAAATGTGGTATTAAATGAATCTATTGTCACCATTCTTGTGTGCATTATGCACTATGTTGGGGCGAGATTATGTCATCGTCATTGGAGAAATAAGGTGTTGTTAGTGAAGGAAGGAATAAGGCGTATTATGTGTTGATGCTTTGGAAGAATCAAAGAAATTCGTGGATAGTCTTAGGATACATAAGTGTGTTTTTTAGATGGAGGGACAAGGGGCCCTTTTGAAGTTGATGTGACCGTGTATTTCATCTTGGAGGAACCAAAGGCTAACCAAGATTCCTTAATAGAGTTATAAGTAGTAATTGCGGTGACTATCTCTCCCCATTGCAAGTCTAGCAGTAGGCTTCATAATGTGAGTCATCGTTACATTTGGTATCAAGTACATTCTTATCCCGTCATATAAGTGGGTGCATATTTGTGTAAGTGTATCATGTGTGGTTGAGTCATACTAATTGAACATACTAATATTGCAAAACAAGAAAGGAAATTAATATTTTTATCCTTGTTTATTGTGGCTTGTGTTTGTAGTCTTGTACATTGAGCGTTACATGAGGCATTAAATTGTAAATCCTGAGAGATTTTTCCAAGCTTCAATACAGTGTGTGCGACTCAAAATCACAAGTAGTCTATCTGACGACACTACAATTAAGTAAATGGTATTTTCTCCTCATATTAACATTAAAAGAGAATGTTGGAACGAACATATATTTGATGTGTTAAAAGTATTAGTCTATGCATAAAATAGAGTTCGTTAAGAACAAAATTTAATAGTCTACGTCGGGATATCTAGATTGAAAAACTGCATCAAAATAGTTGTTATTAACACCTATAAATTTGTAATGTTTGTTCCATGAAATAAACAATCTAGCATTTGTGTCTTAAATCTGATCCAAAATAACAATACCTTCTTATTTTGTGTAAGTAGAAAGTATCGTCATGCCTTCAGCGGCGACAAATAAGTTAGACACAAGGTGTCTACTTATATAAAGCGAATCCAATAGGCCTGGCTGGGAATGGCTCCATTAATGATGGTCAGCAGGTAATAGCCTGGAGGAGCCATAACTGGACTTGGCGGAGCTTTCAAAAGCACCCAATAAAAACCATTTCCTTTTCTGATTGGTACTGCTCCAAGCGAAAGCATTCTCTGATTCATCGACACTGTGTGCGTTGTAAACGGAGGAGTACGCGTGGAAACGGACGTTGGAATTCAGTGACCCCCTAACAGTGAAACGCACCAGGAAATCAGATCCGTAACGGATCTCATTCCGCAGTTTTACATACGTAATGTTGGGCCTAATAAGATCATACTGCGCATCGAGATAATAAGGAATGTAGGCTTCCAACCGCAGCTCAGTTTTCGAATAGACATTGTCGGTGAAAGTGTAAAAATCATTGGGGTTGCTTCCGGCCACCAGGACGCGCCCGTCGGGAAGAAGATTTGTAGTGGAATGGTACATTCGAGGAATTTTGTTGCGGCCATGACTGTGAACCGTTTGCCTGCGGCTTCCGCTGGACTGTATAGCCACGGGTTCAACACGGGCACCCTCGCGTTTTGCCAGCCTGCAGATCCTTGTTCGGCACCATTGATAATGAGAACTTCACCCGTCGGAAGGATGATCATGTCGCCCATTAATCTCGGTCCGGGCATGTCCTCCATCTTCCAGATCGGCTTCTCGGAGGTGATTTCCATTCTCCCGCAGTTGTTCAAGCCCTGGACATATGTCTTGTTGTGCTCGGCCTTGGTGAAGGCTCCCACGGGTGTTCCTCCGCAGATCATGATCTCCACTCTTTGAAATTTATCGGCGTAGTCGAGCGGAAGCATGACGGAAGAACCAGTACTCAGGTAGTTTCGAGCGCCGCCGCCCGGCATTGTGGGGAAATTTCTGACCACTTTGTTTGTGTTGTAATCGAGCAGAATGGATTCACGGTTGGCGAAGATAAAAAGATTTCCGTCAGAAGATAAATGCAGAAAGGGATACAGATTGTTCTCCTCGCCTTGAGTAACGGTTTCCCAGAGAAAATTGACGTAGTGGATCTCGCCAGACTTTTTCTTGGGAACGAATTCGTAGCTAAAGGAATTGCGTCCTCCCACGACAATGACCCGATCATCAGGCAAGATCTGATCCGATGCATACCACCTCTTGGCGGAGAGCTTCTCCGTGGTGGATTCCTCCCAATCGCAGGTGCCATCGGAGCATGGTGTGAAGTAGCGGGTGATGTTCCCACCCTCTCTAGAACCGCCGGTTTGGACGAGCTTCCCGTTGCTGGAAAGAGCGCCGGAAGAACACCAAGTGTCTGTTACGAGGTGCAGAGGCCTCACTTTATTTGTGGCAATGTCGTATTCGACCGAGTGTGCCCAGCAATCCGAATCGAAAGGAAGAGGAAGGGAAACGTTATTGCATGGCGGGTCGGTTCGAGTAATATTGGAAGGGCCCCGATGGAGTTGATCGAACATAAGAACTTTGTTCGTGCGAAGGAGCACCGTGTGCATTGCTGAAATTCCAGTGTTCTCCATGAGAAGCTCCCATCTCCCTTGCAGATTATGCGCCCAACTTGAGGATGGTATAATTACCAGTACTGTAAGCAGGACTAGGATTCTGTTTAAATGCTGCATTTTCCTACCAGGGCTTCCGTGAAAATTCAATTTAGGAACCTGGGCAAAGTGAATGACTCCCTCTCGTATGCACAAGATATAAGAGGACCGTGGACACAATCTGGAACGGTCTTCTGTTGGGTGGTTCTACAGTTTTGGCCGTCTATCGATAATTGGAACAATTTACAGCGGGTTTATCCAATGCTCCGCGAACAACATAATCGAATATTTTGGGTGTTAACGCATAATTTCACAGCACGTATACAATTTTTGAAACCGCATGTTATTTTTGCTTTTTTTTCCATACTTCCGCGTTTGTTAGAGTACAGTTGTTCTTTCCATTTCGAGCATCCAGTTCAACATAATCTAAACACGGAAAATACTAAAGATTTTATTATGTTTTTGAGTTGGTGATGTTATGGGATAATGTTTGCGGTGATTTATTCATCTTTCGAGTGTTAGTCTGGATTATTTAAGGAGTTTTCTTACAAACATTGTAAGTTACAGATGTTTTAGGCTTGGATTTTGCAAGGCGTTTAGACGTTTTTAGTCATTTTAGATGTCAAAATACAGCCACTTTTAAAATATGACTGTCATAATTGACATGTAAAAATATAATTTAAACGTCAAAATGACATGTATATTACAAATTTAACCATATATATATGTATATATAAGTGTATTAAATTTATAATAATTAAGAAAGTTAATAAATTAAATATTATATTATATATTAAGTTTTTTTGGATTTATGAAAAATACAATATAAATAAAAATAGAAATTTTCAAATATAAAGAAAATAAAAATAATAGAATCTTAATATCTTATTAATGATTATGAAATAGAAACATCCATTAATTTTGATTTAGAATTAGTTTTGTTTGATTTTTTTTTTTTTAGCTTTTTCTATTGATTTTGATTTGTAATTGTGTTTTTTATTGTTATTTGTTTGATTTTTTATAAGAAAAGATTGGAAACTGCAAATAAATGTGAAATTTGAAGATTGAATTTGCTGCAAATTGGAACTTGGATGTAAGAAGGTAGCACTCATTTTATAATTATTTATTTCAATTTAATTTTAAAAAGTCATTTAAATTTATTGTTTCAATCTTATGGATGTAAAATTTTACTCATTTTTTTTATTTTGTAATAGTTATTATAACAATAAATTTTACGTGCATATTATATTTTGAATGTCAAATGACATCCATATAATTTTATAGATCTCAAAGAAAATTATTGTGACATGTAACATTGAACGTCAAAATCCAACACTGACCACATATGTCTTTCTTTGCAATCCTATTGTCTAAAAATTGCACTCACATATAAAAAAACCGAAGGACATCTATATTCTGCATCTGAGCTATGTATCCAATAGCACCCATATTACCCCATTTGAGAAAAAGGTTTTGCCAAACCCAACTAGGCATTAGCTCATTATTGAAAGTATGTTACAAAGGCTAATTATGTTTTTATAAACTTAATTAGTTTTTTTGTAAATTCATTAGTATCATTATATTCAAGCTGTTGTAAAGTGAAGAGGTGCCTATTATTGTACTTTTCTTGAAATCGTAGAAATTTTATTTCATTAACTTCAAAGGTGAGGGTGGCTTTGTAACCTTCATTAGTATTTCATTGGGAAAAACTTAAATACATTGTGGCACTTCTTGTCATAGGTAGTTGAAATATATATTTCCCTCACACAAACATAATGCTAGAAAAATGCGCATGCCTTTTATTAAGGTTTCTAAATTTGAAGCTTACATTGTAACGTAGCATCATTCCTGCAATGTCGGAGGCGAAACCAAATGTGGAGATACCCTCCTTTTGAAATAAACTTCTATCCTTCCGCCACCCCACCCCATCTCACCCCAAAAAAATACAAAATATTAGGGTATTACAAATGGCTTCAATTGAAATAGAATTTTGTTAGGATGTACTTTCATGATTGTTACTTACAGAACAAGGCAAGTTGAGGTATATAGAAAAGGATGAGGCTAAGTCTCACGTAGGGTTTGTATGGGTTCGAACAAATGCCCCGCAAAATAACAAGAAGGTGGTCCACCACTTTGCCACAATATTGGTTTTAATTTTTTTTTACTTTTCTTGCCTAAATTGACCCCCCGCAAACATACGTGAGGGTTAGGCAAAATGTATAGAAAATACAGTAAGGTTCTTATAGATCTATAGTGAAGGTTTATATAAACTGGAGATCTATTATTTCCATTCATTTGTAGAAATTACAATTCGAAAACCTATGGATTCCAAATCTATAGAAAACTATAGTATAAAGATATTATAGTTATAACGACCACAATTTCCTTACACAATCCCACAATAAAACCCAATAATTAATTGAGGAAAATTCGGAATAATGGTTTTTTAAGGAAAGGGCATTAGCCAAGATTTAATTGAATCTTGATTATAAAATTTTATAAATTAGTCATGACATTCGGATAATAATTAATCATTAGTTAATATTGACCCAACCCCCAAATTAATATTACGTTTTAATTTCTCTTATTAAGTCCCAATATTTTATTTAAATATTGCTCATCTTTACTCTTCATTATTTAGCCCCAATAATCTCCTCAATTTATTTAATTAATGACCCCTAATTAAATTTCAAATTTAATTAGATAAGACTAATAATCCTATAGTTAAAAACCATGCACATTAAAGTTGATTTATTATTTCAAAAAAGGCAATGGTGCACAACTTGGTCTAACCCCATTAGGCCCCATTCACCCCATTACCTATGCAAAATAATTAAGTTTACATTCCCACAAAAATACTCCCCACTTAAGTGATGTTGGGTTCATCCAACACCATTGGATCTAATCTATTTGAGCCATTAGATCTATGTTATACTAATGAAACTCTCAAAATCCTTAAGGGTTATCTTATATTCACTTCTGAACCTATTCTCTTATTTTCTCTTGTTTGATTTATAGGTTGAGGAAGGAGAGAGAAGAAGGTGAAGCCATGAAGGCCATTAGAGAGGGTTGGAAGCTCTAGTTTTGATAAAATATTGTGTTTAAGACAAGGATTTACCCATTTCCCTTGTGGGTATTGATTTCTCTTCTTTATTTATTATTATATAGCATTTTTCTTGCACGATAAATACATATATAATGTGTATATACCCATTTGGGTAATACACAAAAACTCTACATGTTAATTTTACATATATAAGCACATTTATATATATACATAAACATATAGGTATATATAAATATATTTACATATATGTATATTTTTAGTTCCTTTTAAATTAACATGAAAATACCTTAGGGTTTGTTGTATATAGGGTAAGTGCAGCAAGTTGGGCGACAATTAAGTGGACATCAAATATCGAATTTTGATCGCGGTATTAAAAACCGTGATCGCGGTCTATTTTTCTAGGCTTGGGAAATTCTCGAACCTAAAAGTGCGCTCGTGCTTTGCAAACCATGCTCGTGCTTTATAAACCATGCTCACACTTTTCAAATCTGCGCTCGCGTTTTAAAACAATCTCGATCACGGTTCTCTGATACCAAAAAACATCCGTGGACCTCGTTTTTCCCACCATTTTAGCACCGCGATTGTGGTTTACAAACCGCGATCTCGTTTCTTATTGTATCATCAAATCTGACCCTCAAGGTTCAGGAAATCTCTATTTTTCCCCAACCAAAGCTATGGAAGGTCATTATGAAGTGTAAAAGGTCAAAAAACCTCAAATTTTCTCTTCTAGAGACTTGAACCATGCTAAAAAACTAAAAACATTTCACACAAATGGTGCCATCGCGTAGGGGAGATTGTTAGCTTCGTATAAATATTGATTTTAAAGTGAATAGAATAAGATAAATATCATTTTATAATTTTTTACTGACAATAGGTCTTTAAGACATTTTTTCCTGTGAATGTTCATGTCTACGTTTAAGACTGCAAATTTTGTTTCGCTTATCAAAATGTGATAAAAATTATACCATCCCAAGCGTGGAAAAATTCTATACACGTTAAAAAAATATTTGATTTCGATATTTTTGATATAGTTATGGTGGGCAAACAAAAGCGCTCCATTTTCTAAATATTTTCAGACCACTTTCACGGAAAAAATCATTAAAAAAATATTGCTCAAAAAATACAAAATAAAATCCAACCCAAGATAGACAACTACATCTAACATTTCACCAAAGGAAAAAAGAAATAACAAGATTTGGTCATCCAAAACGCGGCAAACATACCACATCTTATAAGTTTTTCAAAAAAAAACCAAGTCATATAATTTTAAGTGTTTAGTATAGCTAAACTTTTCCATGTTTTAAAAAATTTAATATTTTAGAAACTAGATTCCAAATGCTATGATTAATATTTATATGAAATTATCTAATTTTGAGTGCGCGTATTGCTAATAATCCCTACAAGTTGAGATTTCACAGCTTTTTTGCAATATGACATCCACGGATGACCCCTTATTTGTCCATCAACTTCCTGCACTTACCCTATATTTGTTTATGAAATTCATTTCCGTGTATGAAACCTAAACCATAGTGATTTGGTATTATGCCGCGGGCCACAAAGTTTACACAGCCACAAAAAATGTTAAATGGATGCTTAATTTTAATAAAAGGTATGATTTAAAAACAATTTAATGGGGGCGGTGGCCGACCCCACCCCATCCCATAATAATATGGGGTGGGGGAGGGTTCGCGACCTTCCCCCTCCCCAACTATTATATTAAACTAATACAATGCAACCCGCATTGCAGCTTAGACCACATGACCCTATCAATTTTTTTGTTTAATTAAAATAACTTAGTAATACACACTCACACACATATTACTATTAAAATTATTATTAGAAAATATATAAATATTTCACAATAATAATATTTTGATAATAATTTATCATTATATCTATCTATAAATAAATAGATAGATTTATATAATTATATATGTGTAAGTTTACATTTAAAATTACACAAAGTATACTAAGAAAAAGCTTAAATATTCATTTAAGATCATTTAAGTAGGGGGTTTAAATATAGGCAAGGTGATTTACCAATTCCCACCTATTCTTTTAGGTGTAACATTGGGAAATCTAATAAAGTTTCTTGCTCAAGATAAAACAATTAATGAGAGAATACATTCAAGTTTAAACACTAAAAGTCTATCTCCTCACTTCTTATATCTTATTATGATATTGATGAAAATTTCAAAACTTTCAATAGGCTTACTTTTAATAAACACAATATACTACTTCCTTTCTCCCACTACAGGATAAATGACATTTACTTCAATAAGTAAAACTAGGAACCACTTACAAACTTTTTCTCATTCTAACTCAATCATTTCACTTAAAGGAAGACACAAGAAAGTATGAATTTATTTTCAATTTTGAAAAAAATGTATTTTCCATTTGCTGAAACCTTCAAGTTCTTCTTTCCATCTTTTACATTATTACAACAATGACCATATGACAATGCATTTCTTTCTCAATAACTTGGTTCATTTTTACAATCTAATAATCTCTCTTTTCAACAAATATAAAGGATTAAGTTTTAAGCTCAACACTTTCATTTAAAACAAAGGTTAACATCCCCATATTATAACAACAAGAACCAAGAGCTTAACATTTTAAAATAAACGTTTATAAGCCTTCCACTTTCGGTTGAAATAACATGACCAGAATAACACAAGGGAAGGATATATCTTTATTTTCTTCAAATGCAACTAAGTACCAATCTTCACTTGAACTCCACCATTTTCATCAAGTCAAGTACATAAAAAATGGGGAGTAAGAAACACTCTCCACACAACCCATAATCTAATGAGGGAGACAACCCTTCTTCCTCATTGGCCCCCGAGCCCCAATAAAGAAGTAATGAGGGGTATAAAACATCCATTGGAAACTCTGCATGGATTCCACAATGACATTCAATCAATACATTTTAGTACAATAAACACAACAACAAGATCACTAAAACCATGCAATATCCCAAGTACGAAGGCTTAATACACAAGCTAAGAAGGAGAAAGGAACATGGGGGTTCTTCTTATGCCTCCCAAGGGTTTTGATGCCTACCTTAAAAGCTCCAAGAACTCAATCATAACCCACAAAACTCTTATGCCTCCCTCTAAGAAAACCTAACTCTTATTCCTCCCTCAAAAAAATAAAATCTTATGCCTCCCTCAAGTAAACAAACTCTTATGCCTCCCTAACACTTATGCCTCCCATAATAAAACAAAAATATAAATACATTTTACTTATCACAAGGTGGGACACACCAACCCAACTCCCTCCTAAAATGCCCAATAAAAAATCTTATGCCTCCCTCCAAAATATCCCCATTTCCATATTCATCCTACACAACCTAAGGGTCATTTTACTTCCCAAAATCAAACATGCAACAACAATTCATTCCAAAACATATGCACAACAAATTAGCAAAAGAAAACATGGGTGAAGATCTACCTTTCCATTGCAAGAGTTTCCAATCCATAAGAAAGATTCTAACCTTTCCAAGTCCAAGAAATCACAAGCTATCTCCAACTCCAACAAGAACTCCGAAAACAAGTTCTTCTCCAAAAGAAAGAGTCCAAAAGTAAAACTAAGTAACCCCTAATTCCTCAAACAAATTAGAATAAATAGAAAGAGAGGAGAGAGAGGTGATGTGGCTCCATGTAGGATGCCACATCATTTCTCCTCCATTCCACATCACAAGGTCAAACCTAATCTCCAAAGAACAATAAATTGGTGGTTAAGGGAATGACAACCCTCTTACACACTCAAACCCAAACTCACACCCCTAAATGACACTATTAAATACTCTTGTAAGAAAATGCTAGTTAATTTCTCTTTTTCTGCATTACAACTCACAAAAAGACCTAAAATAAGCCCCTGAAATTATAGGCATAGTAGGTGGGTGACTCTAAGAGATGTGGGACAGTATTAACTTGTCCCACAAGCCTCCAAAATTTGCTTTAAAATAAGAATCCGAAATTTAAATGTAAGGTTGAGTGCACAACACTCAAAATTAATTAAATTTTTCAAATCCAACACAAACCAAGAACTACCTATTCACATTAATTACCCCCCTTTGGTCACATATCAAATTACACTAATTAATCAATTTTAATCATCTTAAATGAATCATTTTAACTAACACTAATAAAGGTGACTCACAAAACTAAAAATAATTCAAATACTCACAAAATAAATAAAATAAAAAGGAAAACAAAAAAATTACCCAAGGTCAAATTTTAGGTGCTCCCCATGGAGACCTCCTATAAGATGACATCAAACAACAATAACAACATAATTACATGAGTTTCCATGGTGACCTATTGCCAATACCCCAAATTCCTTCACTATTGGTCTCCTATCCCCCTTTGTTTGTTGTGCTACAAATTCCTACAAAAATTAAAACAATACCTTTCTAGCCTCATGGCCACATTAATGACATCAATGATAAAATATATGTACATCTATCTCGTAAACAACATGATATCATGAAATCAACATAATCTAAACTAAGCAATGCTATCAATCGTTCACAATTTCACACATATATCCAATACCATTATTTTTTCAATATCGGAGAAGTCATAAAATAAATTCAAACATCACAATATGATCAATACGAAGAAAATTCAGAATTCCAATATATATGTAGGCTAACAACACATCATTATCTTCCATATTGAATTTCTATCTATGTCTCTAAGAATCCATACGAACGGTATTATGATTCACAACATATCAGTACTCATAATAATTCTATTATCTCACATCACGCTAAACAAATCATATATAGTAATGTACATCAAAGTCCACACTACAACCATACAATAAAAATAACAATCGAACACAATAGTAATCATGATGTCCCACGTATCTTATCAATATGCTAACTAGAATACAATAGCAAGGTTCAAGATTATAATCAACTAAAATTGAAATCATAGTTCAATCAGTGTTGAAGAGGAGTGGGCATTACATCCCCCTCCCCTTAGATTTGACTTCCTCCTAGAAGTCACAAAAAGAGGTAGGGAAACAATACATATGAATAGAAGTCACACCCTCTGCAATTTTTCTTTATTTAAAAAAAGTGGGTTCACAGAACCCAAGTTTGGTCCAACACTATTCAACAAGGAGAAGGGAGATTGTTAGGCATGAATACTGAACTTTCTTTAAGAAAGGTTTCAAGTATTTAATTATTCAGAGTAACTCTACATGGTCAACCAAGCTACAACATATAGTATTTAAACATGAAATTTCCAAATAAATCTCAAGAATAACCACCAAGGTAAAATAATAATAGGGAGAAATCCATGTACTCGGGATGACCACATAGCCACCCATGGATATAACACACTGCAATAATAAAGGTTAAGACTTCTACTTAGGTTGGGTTACACTTCAATGTTTGTTATTTAGACAAGGTTAACAACTACCAATCCTAACCCTCAATTCTACATGAGGATACACACCTACTCCTAGGCCTAAAAAAATTTGGACCACACAAGACGAGGTTTAACAACAAGGAAAACACCTAAATTAGCAAAAACATTTACAATTATGCAAACTATTCATTGGAAGCACTTTTATAACTCGAAAGGACTCAATTAAATTTTCATGGTAATACTAAGCATAATCTTGACCACAAGGTTTTCTATAACTTGAATTTTCACTCAAAATCGAACACACAACACTAACCTTTCTTTAGAAACTTTAACACTTAGATAATATTTCCACTTTGAAAGTTAAACAATCCTTGCCCAAACTAGCATATCAACACAAGATACACCAATCACTCTACATAACACAACGGAATTTATTTTCTTTAAATCCTACCCAAGCTCAAAATAACCATAAAGAGAGCACTTTCTTAACAGGTAACACAAAAGAACACTCGAGGGAGCTAAGAGAAAAATATAGGCAACCAGAGGGGTCTAACTACAATCTACTAGCACATCACACCAATACTTGAGTAACAACTTATGAAAAACAACTTGCACTTTCCCTTCCCAAGGAAAAAATGGGAACAAACAACATCAGGGTTTCCCAAGAAAAGAAAAAGAGAACTTCCCAAAATTATTTCATATCCTTAACATGTGTTGCCCAGATTTTCTAAAAACCTTGTCACCAAGGACTTAATCCACACACAAGGAGGGTGTCTTCCTTAAGATAAGAGATAAAGACCTGATCCTAAAAGGCCACAAATCACACTCGTTGAGCTATGAGGGAACAAGGGTACAACAACGTAAAATATATTACAAGGGGAAAACACACACATTCGTGTTCAAGGAGTATGATGCAAATAGAACACATCACCATCGAACAAGGTGTTTCATTAATCGGGGTAGGTGGATATATCTAAAGGCTATATTAGTTTTCACCCTTCATGTAATGCCAACATAAATGACTTTCTATAAACACGCTAACACTGACACAACACCCAAAAATGACGAGTAATTTTTTTGTTTTATTTACAAGATTAAGGATACAAGTAAAAGATTTTACACTAGGTTAATCCCCTAGGTACCAAAACTAACTCACACCACTAAATGCAACCCTACAAATGAAGAACCAGGTCAGCTAGAAGGTTAACATATTTTCCAATTCATCATTAAGGTCCATTAACCAATTATTCTCTAGGAAGGTAACGAGAATTAATTTACTTAATTAAATGTTTTCTTTTCCTTAATAAAGTTAATTCCTAAAAGGTTAACCTCTTACAAAAATAATATAAATCATTATAATAATAATTTAGAGTCTTTTCTATTACTAACTAAAGTTTGCTAAGGACTAACCATGGTTTAGCACTCTATGGAAATTAAATGGCCCCATTCCCGATTTGCACCTACTACTAAAGTTTCAAAACCACAATTTATAAAATCATTCTCACCTAGCAAAAGTAGGGTGAAACCTCCATCCTTGGATCAAGTCAAGATCAACCACAAGATCCTAGGGTTACAAACAAGCCCTAAATTTCCTAATATTTTTTTATTAAAGTCTTTCCTTTATTCTTTTCCCTCATTTGGTCTATTTGTTTTGCTAAAAATGCAGGTTGGAGAAGAGGAGTCCATGGGAGGAAGGAGGAAGAAATAATGGAGGACTCCACAAGGACCAAGCTTAGAAGGTTTAGATTGTAGGTTTTAATGTTTTTTCATTTTCATTCAAGGATTGGGAGGATTCTTTTTCCCCAATATGATTTCATCACAAACCATTTGTATTTGGGTTTTTAATTTGGGGCAAACCCTACCCCATTGTTATAAATGAAAAAGACTAATTTTAGATCCACCATTTGTATGTTTTATTGTTCAAATCCATAGGATTACTCATTTTTCTATTTTCTAGTAGATAATACATAAATTTTACATCTTATAATTTTATAAAAATTAATTAAAGTTTTCGCACCGGCCAGCGAATCCACGGAGTTCTATCATAAGTTACTGAACCACCATCCATAAAGCAAACCGATGGTGGGTCTGGGACCGCCACCATGCTTGGTGACAAACCACAAACCATCGCCCTATTCGGTGGTTTTGATGACTTCCACCTTAGCCTGAGCGGGGTTATGGAACCGCCTCTCTGCACAGGGTGAAATCTGTTTCAAGAAAACTAGAACCTAAAACTCCGAGAAATTCCTAAAAATAAAAAGTTACTAAAAGTTTAAATATGCATTCTGAGTCTATTTAAGTACATCTAAAGGTTCCATTTTGAAATTTAGTTCTATTTGTTCATTTCATGGTTAAAACTACTCTTTTAAGGCATTTTCAACTCTATTAAAATACATCTACTTACTAGAATATTTACATTTGTTTAACTAAATTTTCTCCTTCCATTTCAAGAGCAAAAGGAATCTAAATCTATTACTTTACATTTTCACTTTCTTGCTATAAAAAAATCAACATTTCTAAATAAAATATGTTAAAACTTGTTCTCTCTTTCATTTCACTATAATGCAAATATATTCAAATGGCTACAATAACTTTATTTTCCATACAATGCTATTATGCATACAAGTTCAACTTCTTACAACTTCTATTTTTCCTTCTTTCTCATTTACAACTTTACAACTTCATAATGAAAGTAACTTTTCTTTTCCATTTCACAACTAACTCAATACAAGCCTTCTTTCTCTTTTCAACATACAAATATTTGAATGCAAACTCTTCACAAGATTATTACAAAGTCATCCACTCAAGGTGGGAAATAATACAAGAATGCAAATAAAGGAAACTATAATAATACAAGTTCCTCCACTCTAAGTGGAATACAATAAGTTTCTTCACAAGGATAAGTTCTCAAGGTCTCCAACAACACTCCAAGCTCCAAAACTCCAAGCAAGATAACTCCTTCAAGACTTGTTTGATTCAAAAAAAATGGGGGAGAGGCAACACTCTCCACCCAACCAAGACATCCAATGAAGAGGAGAATCCATCCTCTTCATTGGCCCCTGAGCCCTAACCACATCACAATGGGAGATGATTTCAACACATGGAAACAACAAGCTTCCACAACACTTAAAAAAATAGTTTCACATCCATTCCATTCACATTCAAACACAACAACAACACAAGCAAAAGAAACAACAAAAACAATAATAACACAAGGCTTATCAAGAAAGCCAAAAGAGAAAGACCTATGGGAGGCCACTTATGCCTCCCAATGGGAATGGGTTCCCACCTTAAAGCCTCCAATGCATGTCTCAAATCCCTATAAACTCTTATGCCTCCCTCAAGTACCCCTTATACCTCCATATACTCTTATGCCTCCCTCATAACTAGAAATAAGAAGAAATGCAAGCATTCCTCATACAAGGTGGGACACCCAACCCAAACTCCCTCCAATAAGAAAGTAAACTCTTATGCCTCCCTACAAGAAAACTCCCCATAGTCTCCTCCTACTCCAAACTTAGGTAAATCTACCCACACCCAAAAAGCATTCCAAAGGGAAAAAATACTCAACACAACATATAAACACAAAATAAAAGTATAACTAAAGCAAGGTAAAGCTCTTACCTCTCCATAGTAGAGCTTGTTCCAAGAATGAAATTAAAAGATCCTCAAAACTAAGAAAGCATCCACAAACTCCAACAATCCACAAGCACTCCCAAAAATCCTCTAACTCTCCAAAAATTCAAGAGTCCAAAATGATCAAGTAACCCCAAACAAGCAAAAGAGCATCTATAAATAGAAAAGGGAGGGAGGAGGATGAGGTGGCTCCATGTAGGATGCCACATCACTCATCCTCAACTCCACTTCACTTGTCAACCTCAACCCCAATGAACCATAAATTGTTGGGTGAGAGAATGACAAGATACTTGCACACAAAAAAAAAGCCCACACCCCAAACGACAAAATTAAATATTTGAAAGAAAGTACAATAAACATTTCACCTTTTTCTCTTCCAAAACACCTAATGGGGTCTAATTTTAACCCCCAACCCATAGGTAGGTTTGGTTTATCAATTTAAGAGGTGTGGGATAAGTTTAACTTGTCCCACAAGCCTTCAAAATTTCCCTTAAGGTCAAATTTGTGTTTCCCATGAAGGGTAGAGTGTACAACACTCTAATCTCAAGAATTCAACACACAACAAAATCCAAGAGCAAATCAAGTGTAATAAATGATCTCCTTTTGGTCACATCTTTAATTAGTTTAGGAAATATTTAATTTAACTTCTAATTAAGACACTTAGACCACTAAGAAAAAGGGGAGAAGATTACATCATAATAAAAAACAAAAATTACATCACTCAAAGGAACACATACTAACATTAATAAAAAGGAACTAAAACAAAACAACACATGACCCCTTGGTCACAATTTTCTCCTAACCAAATAATTCTAACACACACACAATTACATGTTGCCATGGTGACCCTAGTTGAATTCATCTAGAATTCCAATGTGGTTTGTCTCTAATCCCCCGATGTTGTTGTGAATATAAATATACCTGCAAAACATAGAATACCTCCTTTCAACCTTATGGCCACATTAAAACATCCATGCCAAAATATGCAATATAAATCTAAAATCATCTATATACGAACTAATATCATCTAGGCAATTACGAATCATTTACAAATTTCTAGCAACATTTCTATCCAACATTTCATCCATGTCAAAAATGATCACAACATTAATTCAATTATCAAAGCCTACTCATGGCGATGAAAGTATATCACATGTCAGAAATATATATAACTAACCATGTCCAAAACATATCAACATCAATATCAAATGTCTCTAATAATCCACATGCATCATATATGAATCGAAATCAACAATAATCCAGTATCTCTAACATCTAGTGTCATGCTAAATTAAAAGCTACAACAATGTCCATAAGTGTAGTTGATAGTAAAAAATCAAAGAAAAAAGGATGTCAAAGGGAAGTGGGCACTACATCCCCTCCCCTTAGACTCGACTTCCTCCCGGAAGTCACTGGAACAAGTGTGGGAACTAAACTCGTAGAAATGTAGCATCCTCCCATGTATTTGTAGTCTCATCATATATGGCCCACTACACCCAAACCTACTCAATCTCTCTACCGCGCAGGCCCGGGGTCTTGTGCTCTATAATGTGGATGGTATCAACCCATTGCACTGCCCTTGATCCTGCACCATCAATGTTGTCCAATCTAGCATGTGAGAAAGATAAAAAATATATCTCCTAAGCACAAAAATGTGAAACACATCATGGATGCGAGACAAGATGGTGGCAACGCTAGATAATAGGCCAAGGGACCGATGCACTCCAAGATCTCAAAGGGACCCACAAACCTAGGAGAAAGCTTAGAACCTTTTCCATAATAGATAGGGCTCTTATGCGGTCTAACACAAAGAAACACCTTCGTGCCCACCTCATAACTATGATCTGTCCTATGCTAGTCCACATACTTCTTTTTCTGTCCCGCCTCCTACAATCTCTGCCTGATCAAAACAACCTACTACTCCATGTCCTACAATAAGGCTGGCCCAAGAGAAACCCTGTCCTCTAACCTGTCCCAACTAAGAGGTGTCCTGCACTCTCTACCATACAATGCCTAAAAATGATCCATGCCTATCGAACTCTGAAACTATTATTGTAGGAAAACTCAACCAAGTACAGATACTCCTCCCATTTAGATTGGTGATCCATAACATACATCCTAAGCATGTCCTCTAGGATCTGATTCACCCGCTCATTCTATCCATCTATCTCAGGGTGATATGTTGTGCTAAAATTGATCCTCATCCCAAGAGAGCATGCTGCAAGGTGGTCCATAAAATGGGAAGTGTACAAAGGATCTCAGTCGTAAATGATCTTCCACTAATCCCATGTAATCTAACAATCTCATCAAGATAGACCCATGCCACTACACTAGCTATGTAGGTGGTCTTCACCAAGAAAAATGAGCCACTTTCATCAATTTATCCATCGTGACCATGATGGTGTCATGGTGATATCTCGACGTCGGTAACCCAACAATGAAGTCCATGGAAATGGTGTCCCATTTCCACTCCAAGATAAAGATGAGGAAAAAGAAGGCCGGTTGGATGTTGATGCTTGGCCTTCACCCTTTGACACTCTAAACAGTGTGAAACAAACTAAGCCATGTCTCTCTGAATTCCTCTCTAATGGTACAACTGTCTCAAGGTGGCATGCATCTTCTTCACCCCGGGATGGGCTGAATATGGTGCATGATGAGCCTCTATAAGAATGTCCTACCTCAAGCCTCCATCTCTAGGGACATATATCTAACTTCTATGTCTAACAAGACCATCTGTCTCTAATGAAAATCCATCAAATCTCCCCTCAAGGGGTCTCTGAGACTCAATCTCTACTCTGGATGCAAGGTAGAAGTTGTCATGAGGAAGCTGGTAAAAAATCCTGCTCCGCAAATCTGTTACTACTAAAGTAGCCATAGCCACATGTCTCCATCTACAACCAAATTCTCCTTCCCCTTCACATGCTCTATCTCCATATCATATTCACAAAGAAACTCCATCCAATGCCACTGACGAGCATTGAGATTGGGATACGTGAAGAGGTGGGGAAGATTCAAGTGATCAGTCCTGAGTGTAAATATCTGGCCAAGAAGGAAATGTCGTCCACCGCACTAAAGCGTGCACTACTGCTGAAAACTCAAGATCATGAGTCAAATAATTGAGCTCATAATCCTTGAGTTTACAAGACTCAAAAGCATCTACTCTACCCTCTTGCATCAACACACCTTCAAGTCCTGCCAAAGAAGCATCTGTGCAAATGTAGAACTCACCATGAGGATTTGGTACTACAAGAATAGGCGCTATCGTAAGGAATTCCTTTAGCATATTCTTGAAGGCCTTCTCACATCTATCTAACCAAAAAAACTTCTTCCCTTTCCGCTTTGAAGGGAAGTGATGGGGTGCGCAATCCGAGAAAAGTCTAACAAATCTCCTAATATCCTTCCAAACCCATGAAGCTACACACCTCGATCCACTTTGGTGGGTGTTGCCAATCCATGATAGCTCAAATCTTGGAAGGATTGACTATGATGCCTTCCCCAGAAATGATGTGGCCCAAATAATGAACCTCTTTGAAAGAACACACACTTCTCCAAGTTCCCGTAAAGATGTTTCTCACGAAGACACTGAAGAACCTGATGAAGGTGATCCTCATGCTCCTCACGCGTACGTGAGTAAATCAGAATGTCATCAAGGAAAATGAGCATGAAGCGATCTAGAAAAGTCCTGAAAAATCCATTCATCAAGCTCATGAACACTGCGGGGGCATTCGTCAGACCAAAAGGTACCACTATGAACTCGTAGTGGCCATATATCGTGTAAAAGGAGGTCTTATGAATATCTGCCTTTGTAATCCTCAGTTGATTGATACCCTGACTTAAGATTTATCTCAGAGAAAATTGTGGCCCCCTTCATCTGATCAAATAAATCATCAATTTGTGGAAGGGGGTAACGATTCTTGATCGTTACTTTTTTCAGCTGGTGGTAATCAATACACAACCGCAAAGATTCATCCTTCTTCTTCACAAAAATCACCGGTGCACCCCAAGGGGATACACTAGGATGGATTAGGCCTTTCTCCATAATGCCCTCAAGTTGTAACTTGAGCTCATAGAGCTTGGGAGTAGTCATCCGATAAGGTGCTCGTGAGATAGGCTCTGTGCTCGGAACCAAATCTATGTGAAAATATATCTCACATGGGGGAGGTAACCCGGTAGCTCCCTGGAAAAAATTTGAAAAACCCCTCGGGATGGTCATGGTCCACTAGACTCATCCTGGATCTGTCACTAACCGTAACAATATAAATCCGGAAACCCTGTCGTGCACACACCGCTTAAGCTGCATAACGGAGATGGTGCAATAGAAATGGGCCTCCTAACCCCTGCTATCATTGACTCCACTCCTAGATCATTTGTACAAGCAATAGTCTTATGGTAACAATCCACTCTAGCTCTATGTGTAGACAACCAGTCCATGCCCAAGATGACACCATAAGAACCCAATGGAAGGATTCAAGATCTGAAGTAGTGGTGAAGGGTCCCAAATCCACTACACACTCCTTAATTAAGGAGTCTACAAAAATTTTGGCTCTGAAGCCATCTCAATGTCCCAACTATGACCCTTCCTAACTACCACCACTGCTACAATGCTCTACTAAGGATGGTGCAATAAAAGAATCAAAAGAGCTAGAATCAAACAAAATAGAGGCGGAAACACCACCAATACTACTTGTCATCTCTATGACGGTACTTTGGTGCTCAACCTAGCGGTTCTTTAGCACAACATAGATCTGATGACTCCATGCCATATCTCCAACAGCAGGCTCTAAGATCTGTGTCTTACCCTTGTTGCTATGGTTTTGTGGGCACTCTCTCCAATGGTGTCCAATGACACTGCAACCATAACAATTGCCTGGTCCTCTCTAGTGGGATGCAGCTCCAGCTAGTACTCTAGATGTCTAAGTTATGGATCCCGAAAACCCAGCTAAGGAATGCCGAGGTCTCTATTGACAAGCTCCTCCCGATTAAGCTCTCTGTACACCCTCGTGTCCTGATGGGACCTCTAGGAGGAGTCCCATACTTTTCCCCCTCTGTACATCAAATCTCTAAGGAGTTCTATAAGGTGGGAAGGTGCATTTGCTACTAAGGTGCTTTACTAAGGTGGATACTTGAGATGGATTGAAGGAAGACTGTCTTGAACTATGTCTTCCACAAGGAGGAGGAGGAACCCTTCGATCTACTATCCTACATCTGCTGCATGCAGCTCCGAACTTTGTCTCTAGCCTACTACATCTTCCCCGTGTCTCCTATTCAATATAGGCATTCTCCATGGCCTCTGTTAAAGTTTGGGTAGTGAATGCGTACCGCACCACCCAAATCCAAATTCAGGCCCCGGATGAACCTATGTATCCATACCTACTCATCTTGCATGTAGTCGACATACTAGAGTAGGTCTAGAAATCACTCTCATACTCGACTACAATCAGATGCTGATGGAGATCATGAAATTTTCTATCCGCTACTTGAATAAATCTCCTGGGTAGGTACCTTCTCCCCGAAATGCTCCTAAAAAATCTCCTAGGTAATGTCTTTGAGTCTTCACATGGAGCTTTTACTCCTCAGTCCTCCACCAAACTCCTGCTCCATCCCTCAAAGATGGATCACAACACGATCTTTCGTGTTGCTAGTACAAGGGCAGAGCTTGAAGCATCCACTCAAGCTCACTAACCAGGCCTCAACTTGAAAACCTCTTGTGTCTCCAGAATAATGAGATGGTTATAGCTTCAAGATCTCCTGGATATGGTTTAAATTTTTAGTCCGGTGACTCCTAGGCTTCTCTGCATGCTCATCTCTAAGCCTAGGGATCATAGACCTATCCTTGTGCCCAGAAATCATGTCTCCATGCCCTCCCTATAGTGACTCTACCCTAACCAACTCTACGCGGAAGTTTTCTGCCCCATGCTCCTCGCTGTATTGAGGAGATACCCTAGCCTTAACTGATGGCTCCATATCCTACCTAACAGGTCATCCTCCTCGGGACCCTCCACATATAACGACATTAACATCTTGAAGCATTTGCAAAATCTATGGAAGAATGGTTGCTACAACTTGATCTAGCGGTGGTATACCTAGGTCTATGTGAAAAGAGCCCTCATCTGGTCCGCACCTCCTGTACATACCAAGGTGAGAGTTAGTTCATCATTTAAGGTTTGGTTTTAGTTTTCTAAGTTTTCTAAAATTTTGCAAATATCAGATAGTGTTTTTTTTTTCTAGGTTTAAAGAATAATGTTGCACTAGGTTAAATGTTCATGTCTTATGTTTTCTAGGTGTGCCCAAGGGTCCAAGATTTTAACCCACGGCTCTGATACCAAATGTAATGCCAATAAAAATGATGTTCTATAAACATGCTAACACCGACACAACACCCGAAAATGGTGACTAATTTTTTTTTTTTTTACAAGATTAAGGATATAGGTAAAAGAGTTTACACGGGATTAATCCCCTAGGGTACCACAACTAACTCACACCACTAAACTCAACCCTACGGTTGAAGAACCAGGTCTAATTCATCATTAAGGTCCATTAACCAATTATTCACTAGGAAGGTAATGAGAATTAATTTACTTAATTAAATGCTTTCTTTTCCTTAATAAAGTTAATTCCTAATAAGGTTAACCTCTTACACAAATAATATAAATCATTATCTTAATAACTTAGAGTCTTTTCTATTACTAACTAAAGTTTTCTAAGGACTAACCATGGCTTAACACTCTATGGAAATTAAATGGCCCCATTCCCCATTTGCACATACTACTAAAGTTTTAAAACCAAAATTTATAAAAATCATTCTCACCTAACAAAATTAGGGTGAAACCTCCACCCTTTGATCAAGTCAAAATCAACCACAAGATCCTAGGGTTGCAAACAAGCCCTATATTTCCATATGAGTTTTTTTATTAAAGTCTTTCCTTTATTCTTTTCTTTCATTTGGTCTATTTGTTTTGCTAAAAATGCAGGTTGGAAAAGAGTAGTCCATGGGAGCAAGGAGGAAGAAATCATGGAGGACTCCACAAAGACCAAGCTTAGAAGGTTTAGATTATAGGTTTTAATGTTGTTTTCATTTTCATTCAAGGATTGGGAGGGTTCTTTTTCCCCAATCTGATTTCATCACAAACCATTTGTATTTGGGTTTTTTAATTTGGGGCAAACCCTACCCCATGTTATAAATGAAAAAGAAAAATTTCAGATCCACCATTTGTATGCTTTATTGTTAAAATCCATAGGATTACTCATTTTTCTGCTTGCTCATAGTTAATACATAAATTTTACATCTTATAATTTTGTAAAAGATAGTTAATTTTTTTGCATTGGCCGCGAGATCCACGAAGTTCTATCATAAGTGATAGAATTGTCACCCCGAGCAGAGTGGCAATCCTAGGACCACTGCCTTACCTGGGTGATAAACCACGGACAACCACCCTACCGAGCGGCGGTTTGAGATCACCGCCTTAACCAAAGTGGTGGTTACAGGACCGCCTCTCTCCATAGGGCGGCAATCCTATTTCAAGAAAACAAAACCTAAAACCCAAGAAATTCCCAAAAACTAAAAGTTACCAAAAGGTTTAAATATACATTCTAAGTCTATTTAAGTACATCTAAAGGATCGATATTTGAAATTTAGTTCTATTTGTTCATTCCTTGGTTAAATCTACTCCTTTTAAGGCATTTTCAACTCTATTAAAATACATCTACTTACTAGAATATTTACATTGGTGTAACTAAATTTTTCTTTTCCATTTCAAGAACAAAAGGAATATAAATCTATTACTTTACATTTTCACTTTCTTGTTATAAAAAAATCAACATTTCTAAATATAATATATATTTTAAACTGTTCTCTCTTTCATTTCACTATAATATACATATATTCAAATTAGCTACAATAAATTTATTTTTCCACACAAGGATATTATGCAACAAATTCAACTTCTTAAAACTTCTATTTTTTTCCTTCTTTCTCATTTACAACTTTACAACTTCATAATGAAAGTAACTTTTCTTTTCCATTTCAAAACTAACTCAATGCAAGCCTTCTTTCTCTTTCAACATACAAATATTTGAATGCAAACTCTTTGACACAAGATTATTACAAAGTCATCCACTAAAGGTGGGAAATAATACAAGAATGCAAATAAAGGCAACTATAATAATACAAGTTCCTCCACTCTAAGTGAAATACAACAAGTTTCTTCACAAGGATAAGTTTTTAAGGTCTCCAACAACACTCTAAGCTCCACAACTCTAAGCAAGATAACTCCTTCAATACTTTTTTGATTCAAAACAAAATGGGGAAAGGAAATGCTGTCCACCCAATGAAGACATCCAATGAAGAGGAGAAGCCATCCTCTTTATTGGTCCCCATTCCCCAACCACATCACAATAGGAGATGATTTCAAGACATGGAAACAACAAGCTTCCACAACACTTAAAAAATAGTTTCACATCCATTCCATTGAAATTCAAACACAACAACAACAACACAAGCAAAATAAACAACAAAAACAATAATAACACGAGGCTTATCAAGAAAGCCAAAAGAGAAATACCTATTGGGAGGACACTTATGCCTCCCAATGGGAATGGGTTCCCACCTTAAAGCCTCCAATGCATGTCTCAAATACCCTACAAACTCTTATGCCTCCCTCAAGTACCCATTATACCTCCATATACTCGTATGCCTCCCTCAATCTCTTATGCCTCCCTTATAATAAGAAAAAAGAAGAAATGCAAGCATTCCTCATACAAGGTGGGACACCCAACCCAAAATACCTCCAACAAGAAAGTATACTTTTATGCCTCCCTACAAGAAAACTCCCCATAGTCTCCTCCTACTCATACTTAGGAAATCTACCCATACCCAACAAGAATTCCAAAGGGAAAAAAATACTCAACACAACATATAAACACAAAAACAAAAGTATAACTAAAGCAAGGTAAATCTCCTACCTCTCCATAGTAGAGCTTGTTACAATAATTAAATTCCAAGATCCTCAAAACTAAGAAAGCATCCACAAGCTCAAAAAATCCACAAGCACTCCCAAAAATCCTCTAACTCTCAAAAAATTCAAGAGTCCAAAATGATCAAGTAACCCCCAAACAAGCAAAAGAGCATCTATAAATAGAAAAGGGAGGGAGGAGGATGAGGTGGCTCCATGTAGGATGCCACATCACTCATCCTCAACTCCACCTCACTTGGTCAAACCTCAACCCCAATGCACCATAAATTGGTGGGTGAGAGGAATGACAAGATACTTGCACACACAAACTAAGCCCACACCCCCAAAGGAAAAAATTAAATATTTGAAAGAAAGTGCAATTAACATTTCACCTTTTTCTCTTCCCAAAACACCTAATGGGGTCTAATTTTGACCCCCCAACCCATAGGTAGGGTTGGTATATCAATTTAAGAGGTGTGGGATAAGTTTAACTTGTCCCACAAGCCTTCAAAATTTTCCCTTAAGGTCAAATTCGAGTTTCCCATGAATGGTAGAGTGTACAACACTCTAAATCTCAAGCATTCAACACACAACACAAAATCCAAGAGCAAATCAAGTCTAATAAATGATCTCCTTTTGGTCACATCTTTAATTAGTTTAGGAAAATATTTAATTTAACTTCTAATTAAGACACTTAGACCCACTAAGACAAAGGGGAGAAGATTACATCATTTTCTAAATAATAAAAACAAGTAAATTACATCACTCAAAGGAACACATACTAACATTAATAAAAAGGAACTAAAACAAAACAACACATGACCCCTTGGTCACAATTTTCCCCTAACCAAATAATTCTAACACACACACAATTACATGTTGCCATGGTGACCCTAGTTGAATTCATCTAGAATTCCAATGTGGTTGGTCTCTAATCCCCCGATGTTTTTGTGACTATAAATATACCTATAAAACACGAACACCTATTTTAGCCTCATGGCCGCATTAAAACATCCATGCCAAAATATGCAATATAAATCTAAAATCATCTACATATGAACTAATATCATCTAGGCAATTACGAATTATTTACAAATTTCTAGCAACATTTCTATCCAACATTTCATCCATGTCAAAATGATCACAACATTAATTCAATTATCAAATCCTACCCATGGCGATGAAAGTATATCACATGTCGAAATGTATCTAACTAACCATGCCCAAAACAAATCAACATCAATATCAAATGTCTCTAATAATCCAAATGCATCATATATTAATCGAAATCAACAATAGTCCAAAGATGTCAAGATATCTACTCTCCCATATAGGTAGGGTTGGTATATCAATTTAAGAGGTGTGGGATAAGTTTAACTTGTCCCACAAGCCTTCAAAATTTTACCTTAAGGTCAAATTCGAGTTTCCCATGAATGGTAGAGTGTACAACACTCTAAATCTCAAGCATTCAACACACAACACAAAATCCAAGAGAAAATCAAGTCTAATAAATTATCTCGTTTTGTTCACATCTTTAATTAGTTTAGGACAATATTTAATTTAACTTCTAATTAAGACACTTAGACACACTAAGACAAAGGGGAGAAGATTACATCATTTTCTAAATAATAAAAACAAGTAAATTACATCACTCAAAGGAACACATACTAACATTAATAAAAAGGGAACTAAAACAAAACAACACATGACCCCTTGGTCACAAATTTTCCCTTACCAAATAATTCTAACACACACACAATTACATGTTGCCATGGTGACCCTAGTTGAATTCATCTAGAATTCCAATTTGGTTGGTCTCAAATCCCCCCGATGTTGTTGTGAATATAAATATACCTGTAAAACATAGAATACCTCCTTCGGCCTCGTGGCCGCATTAAAACATCCATGCCAAAATATGCAATATAAATCTAAAATCATCTATATATGAACTAATATCATCTAGGAAATTATGAATCATTTACAAATTTCTAGCAACATTTCTATCCAAATTCATCCATGTCAAAAATGATCACACCATTAATTCAATTATCAAAGCCTACCATGGCGGAAGAAAGTATATCGTATGCCGAAATGTATATAACTAACCATGTCCACAACAAATCAACATCAATATCAAATGTATCTAATAATCCAAATGCATCATATATTAATCGAAATCAACAATAGTCTAGTATCTCTACCATCTAGTGTCATGTTAAATCAAAAACTACAACAATATTCATAAGTGTAGTTGACATTAACAAACTCAAAGGAAAAAGGTGTCGAAGGGAAGTGGGCAAGTACACTTCGGATGATGGGATGTAGGGCCCATCAACACAAACATATCAATTAATTCACACTAACAGAGGGATAGAATCTTTATGTATTTGTAAAAATTTACACTACTCAAAGAGAGGTACGAAATGACCTAACATGTACTTGTGTCATAACCATTTTACATATGTTTATTGTTTTCTATGACAAGGGGTATGTGAAATGCCCAACATATCAAAACCCCAAAATCTTAGGCCACAAAAGATTTTAGTTAATCCTACAATAGCTCAAGGAAACCTTTCAATTAGCTCAAACTTTTCAGATTATGTATTTTATAATTTAGGGTGCGCAATAGCCATTTATACAATCAGTGTTGTTTGATTATAAATTTGTTCTAAATTTCATAAACTTACTCATTCCATAATCCAAACTATAAGTCACAAGTTATAGTTATGCTCACTAAGCACATTTCTTATAAGTTTTCTTAATTAATGCATGCCTTTTATTATGATAATACATATTTTGCATCATTAAGGAACACCACCAATGATGGTATGATATCTCGCCATTCTATATATGCAGAAAGCTAGTTTAATTTACTCCTAGGGAAAATACAAGAACTAAGTTCTTGTTATTTTCACAAAGTTTTATTTCTTATATTAATCCATCAGGATTAGAGTAAGGAACGATTTTCCTTTTCCTAATGTTCCATTTTACTTGTTAAGTTTCAAATTCCAAGCCCCTCAAGTATAATTTTATTATGTTAAGGTTAATCATATTACCAATTATATTTTAACGATTAGGAAGAGTCAGACATATCAAATCATTAATTTTATAGGAATAAGAGATCAACCAACATATCACATTTTTAATTCTATAAGAATAAGAGACCAATCAACATATCACATCATTAATTTTATAGGAACTAGAGATCAATCAACCAATATGCAACACACCAAGATTTCAAGAGTTTACCAAAGAATTACAAGCATCACTGATGCACTCCAAGTGGGTCTCCACAAGTATCAAAATAAGTTACAATGAAAAATCCCATTAAAGATGAAAATTTATTTTTATGAGTTTAAGAGGTTTAGATCGGTTTGGGAAAGAAAATAATGTTTTTTTTTTAGACTCAAAATAGGTTCACTTAATAAGACAAGGAGAGTTTCTAAACATAACTCATACTTCCACAAGATACCACCAACTGAGCAAGAAGATGACAAGGGAAAATTTACTCCAAGGGCACCACATCTCCCATCCAGAAGACATCAAATACAAGAGGACAATCAACTAATTTACCCAAACATGGCCTCTATAGCCAAGAGTTATAGCTTTAAAAGAAAGGGCATGACATAAACACAACTAAGATTAAAATCTTAAGATCTACAAAACCAAAATATCTAAGAGCAAGGTCCAAAAGACCCCAAGGTATCCATACGTGTCTCAACATAACCCAACACTTAATAGATTATAGAGTGGTATACATAAACAATTTAAAATGTTAAGGCAAGGGTAGATCTATTTATGGGTCATCGAGAGAAAAATAAGTACACTTAATTAAGCACATTTCCCAAATGGGCTTAAATCTAACCATATTTACCAAGATACATACAGTCCAACTGTCGATCCTTTCTAAAATGAAACAAGGAAACCATGTTAAAACTTAGCATATCATCGTGGAACATCACATCCAAACAAAACACTATCCACTAAAACCTACAATCATCCAATAGTTAATCCAATCCTAACATAATCCATAAGCCATAAAAAACAAATCTACTCTAGCAAGGAACACAGATTTTACCAAAGTGAAAGAGAATCACAACCAAGTACTATCAAAACTATGAACTAGACTACATGACATAGAGCACTCGCTCTTTAGAATGGTTGATCAACGAAAGAGTAACTCCAATATCCTTGACACACACAGGTTTTGTCCTTCAAAACCAAAGGCATAACTTGAAGCACCTAAGAAGATAATCAAGGCACCTAGGGTGTACCCCCATACAATGAAAGATCACAATACAAATAGTGTGGAACTAGCTCATCAAAATATAAGAAAGAATCACGTAACATTTATCCATATAGCCAAAAAGATAAATGATCTCTGGGTCACCAATCAAAAAAAAAAATAAGAAATCTCGACAATCAATAAAATGGCTAGGTAGCCATATTTCATTCCTCAAGATCCCACACTAAGAGATAAAACCATAGAAAAATCCTCAAAGCTTCTCAATCAAATTATAAAATAAATGTTGGTCCTTGATAAAAGAATCTTGAGTTTATGAATACAAAGCACATGAAATACCAACATCACAATCACTTTGCAACCCTTCATGTTCCACTTTGGTAGGGGTACTCAACATCGGTCTCACAAATGAGAATAATCATACAAACAGGATCTACTAAGACATCATGTCGGGATATCTACTTTCCCATACAGGGATCCAGTTGACAAAGAGACAACCAAAACCAACTCGCCTAACCACTGAAGGAAGGGGAGCTCTAAATAACTAATCAACGTCTAATGTCCTCCAACCGAATTCAACCACTAGCACTAATCTACAAGAGTCACAAACACATAAATTAGCATTCCAAACAAGGAGGAGTCTCTATGGGGTCAACATATCACATGACTAAAATCAAGAGATAAGACTAATAAAACAACATCTTTGGAAGCAAACCAAGTTCCTGATACACCAAAAGATCACAAGAATATTAATCTAATATGTTAACTGGTTTTGATAAAATGCCACTAGGTGAGTAAAACAATCTAAACAACTTTATTATTTTATTGTTATTTTAATCATAAAGGTTCAATTTTCACTAATCTGGTTTTTGGGTTCCCATGTTTTCCTAGGGTCCAACTATTGAACCCACGACTTTGATACCAAGTGTAATGCCCACATTTTTCCCACGATAAAACCCAATAATTAATTGAGGAAAATTATGGAATAATTTTTTAAAAGGAAAGGGTATTAGCCAAGATTTAATTAAATCCTGATTATAAAATTTTACACATTAACACGACAGTCGGATAATAATTAATCATTAGTTAATATTGACCCAACCCCCAAATTAATATTACGTTTTAATTTCTCTTATAAGTCCCAATATTTTATTCAAATATTGCTCATCTTTGCTCTTCATTATTTAGCACTTATAATCTCCTCAATTTATTTAATTAGTAACCCTAATTAATTTAAAAATTTAATTATATAAGAATAATAATCCTATAGTAAAAAACAAACACATTAAAGTTGATTTATTATTTCAAAAGGGCAAGGGTGCACAATGGGTCTAACTCCATTATCCCACCATGCACCCCATTACCCATGCAAAATAATTAAGTTTACATTCCCACAAAAATACTCCCCACTTAAGTGATGTAGGATTCATCGTACACCATTGGATCTAATCTATCTGAGCCATTAGATCTAGGTTATACTAATGAAACCCTAAAAATCCTTAAGGGTTCTCTTATATTCATTTCTTAACCTATTCTCTCATTTTCTCTTGTTTGATTTGTAGGTTAAGGAAGGAGGAGAAGAAGGTGAAGCCATGGAGGCCATTAGAGAGGGTTGGAAGCTCTACTTTTGTTAAAATTTTATGTTTAAGACAAGGATCTACCCATTTCCTTTGTGGGTATTGATTTTTGTTATTCATTCGTTTTTATATATTATTTTCCTTACAGGTTTAAATACATATCTAATGTGTATATACCCATTTGGGTAATAACCAGAAACCCTACATATTTATTTTGTATAAATACACACACACACACACAAATATATACATACACATATATATACACTTATGGCTATATATAAATATATTTGTAAATATTTTAAATTTGTATTTCCTTTTAAATCAACTCGAAAATACATGAAGGTTTTTTGTGCACACACACACACACACACACAGTTAATGAAATTCATAGCCACATATGGAACCAAAATCACAGTGATTTAGTATTATATCGCAGGTCGTAAAGTTTACACAGGATGTAAAAAATGTTAAATGGTCGCTTGTTTAATAAAAGGTATGGTTTACAAAAATAGTGTGGGGTGGGAGGAGGTCGCCGACCCCACCCCTCATCCCATAATAATATGGGGTTGGGGGTGGGGTCGCTGACCTCCCCCTCCCCAACTATTATATTAAACTAATACAATGCATACGAGCAATGAGGTTAGGCCATATGACCCTTTAAAAATAAAATTGTTTTATTAAAGTAACTTATTAATATATACATTATATATATATATATATATATATATATATATATATATATTTCACAATAGAAATATTTTGATAATAATTTATCATTATATATATCTATATATAAATATATAGATTTATATAATTATATATGTGTAAATTTACATTTAAAATTATAAAAATTATATAAGAAGAAAGCTTAAATATTCATTTAAAATCATTTAAGTAGGGGTTTAAATATAGGCAAGGTGCTTTAGCAACTCCTACCTATTCTTTTAGGTGTAACATTGGGAAATCTAATAAAGTTTCTTGCTCAAACTAAAACAATTAATGAGAGAATACATTCAAGTTTAAACACTAAAATTCTATCTCCTTACTTCTTATATTTTATTATGAGATTGACAAAAATTTCAATACTTTCAATAGGCTTACTTTTAATAAACACAATAAACTACTTCCTTTCTTCCACTATAGGATAAATGACATTTACTTCAATAAGTAAAACTAGGAACCACTTACAAACTTTTTCTCATTCTAACTCAATCATTTCACTTAAAGGAATACATAAGAAAGTATGAATTTATTTTCAGTTTTGAAAACAAATGTATTTTCCATTTGCCTACAACCTTCAAGTTATTCTTTCCATATTTTATATTATTACAACAATTACTATATGACAATGCATTTCTTTCTCAAGAACTTGGTTCATTTTTACAATCTAATAATCTCTCTTTTCAACAAATACAAAGGAGTAAGTTTTAAGCTCTCCACTTTCATTTACAAAAATGGTTAACATAACCATTTTATAACAAGATTACCCAAGAGCTTCAATTTTTAAAATACAAGTTTATAAGCCTTCCAATTTGGGTGGAAACAACATGACAACAATAACACAAGGGTAAAATATTTCTGTATTTTCTTCAAATGCAACTATGTACCAATATTCACTTGAACTCCACCATATACATCAAATCAAGTACACAACAAAATGGGGGAGTAGGCAACACTCTCCACCCAACCAATAATCCAATGAGGGAGAGAAGCCTTCTTCCTCATTGGCCCCGAGCCCCAACAAAGAAGCAATGAGGGGTATAAAACAACCATTGGAAACTCTACATGGCTTTGACAATGACATTCAAACATTACATTTAACACAATAAACAAAACAACAAAGATCACTAAAACCACGCAAGATCCCAATTACAAAGGCTTAATACACAAGCCAAGATGGAGAAAAGAACATGAGGATTATTTGTATGCCTCCCAATGGTTTGGGTGCCCACCTTAAAACCTCCAAGAACTAAATCAAAACCCACAAAAATCTTATGCCTCCCTAAAAAAAAAACAAACTCTTATGCCTCCCTCAAGAAAACAAACTCTTATTCCTCCCTCACTCTTATGCCTCCCACAATAAAACAACAAGATAAGAACATTTTAATTATCACAAGGTGGGACACCCCAACCCAAATCCCTCCTAAAATGCCCAATAAAAACTCTTATGCCTCCCTCCAAAATATCCCCATTTCCATATTATCCTACACAACCTAAGGGCCATTTTACTTCCCAAAATCACACATGAAACAACAATTCATTCACAAACATATGCACAACAAATTAGAAAAATAAAACATAGGTGAAGATCTACCTTGCCGGTAGAAGAGTTTCCAATCCACAAGCAATATTTTGACCTTTCCAAGTCTAAGAAATCACAAGCACTCCAAAATCAATTTCTCCTCCAAAAATACAAATAAGTAACCCCAATTCCTCAAACAAATCAGAATAAGTAGAAAGAGAGGAGAGAGAGAGTGATGTGGTTCCATGTAGGATGCCACATCATTTCTCCTCCATTAGACATCACGAGGTTAAACCTAATCTCCAAAGCACAATAAATTGGTTTGTGAGGGAATGACAACCCTATTACACTACCAAACCCAAACCCACACCCCTAAAGGAGACAACTAAAGACTCTTGTAAGAAGAGTGCAAGTAATTTCTCTTTTTCTCCATTAAAACACACAAAAAGGCCTAAAATGAGCCGCTCACATCATAGACATGTTGGATGGATGACTTTAGGATGTGTGGGACAAGTTTAACTTGTCCCACAAGCCTCCAAAATTGGATTGAAAGTTGAAATCCGAAATTTACATGTAAGAATGAGTGCACACCTCTCAAAGTTAATTAAATTCTTTGAAATCCAACACAAACCAAGAACTACCTACTGAAATTAATTCCCCCCTTTGGTTACATCTCAAATTACACTAATTAATCAAATTTAATCAAGTTAAATGGAGAATTTTAAATAAAAATAATAAAGGTGACTGACAAAACTAAAAAAACTAAAATACTCAGAAAATAAATAAAACAAAAAGCGAACACAACAAAATTACACGAGGTCACATTTTAGGCACTCCCCATAGATGCTTCCTATAAGACAACATTATAAACCAATAACAACACAATTATATGAATTTTCATGGTGACATGTTGCCAATACCATGAATTAATTCTTTTTTTGGTCTCCTACCCCCTATTTTTGTTGTGCTACAAATTCCTGCAAAAATCAAAACAATACCTTTACGGCCTCGTGGCCACATTAATGACATCAATGATAAAATATATGTACATCTATCAGTAAACATCATAATATCATGAAATCAACATAATCTAAATTAAGCAATGCTATCACTCATTCACAATTTCACACATATATCTAATACCATTATTTTTTCAATATCAAAGAAATCACAAAATCAATTCAAACATCATAATTTGATCAATACGAAGAAAAATCAGAATGCCAATATATATGTAGGCTAATAACACACCATTATCTTCCATACTTTGAATTTCTATCCATGTATCTAAGAATCCATAAGAACGGTATTATGATTCACATCATATTAGTACTCACAATAACTCGATTGTATCACATCATGCTAAACAAATCATATGTAATAATGTACATCAAAGTCCACACTACAACCATATAGTAACAATAATAATCGAACACAATAGTAATCATGATGTCTCACGTATCTTATGAGTATGCTAATTAGAATACAACAACAAGGTTCAAGATTATAATCAACCAAAATTGAACTCATAATTCAATCGTGTTGAAGAGGAGTGGACATTACAATAGTCAAGCAATAGATCACTGCTGATTGGATGCCACCCACAAACGTCATGTCGTGGGATCTAACAATCAATCTTAGTAGTGATATTTATAAGGAATATAGACTTACACATGTAAATGTCACTATTTATCACATGAAAATGGCACATATACTAATAAGTAGAAAAAATTATTTCTATCCGAATAAATTTATTTTAAAATGTATGTGACATCAAACAAAGTGATGGTTTGCATAGACCAAAGACCACAGACCAGATCTGCCAATATTTATTACACAGACCATCTAGATGCAAAACCATCTAGAAATATATTTTTGTATTTTATAAATATCAGGTAAATGAAATCCTTAGAAACCAATACACTCCAGGTTTTCTTGTTTCTTTGTATGTCTGATATGGTATCAGAGCTAGTTGTGAATTATTTGGGTATACAAAATTCAAGAGTGGGTAAGATTGAAGGGGAAAAAAAATTGTTTTTACTTGTGAAGGAGAAGGTTATTCCTTTGGAAAAAAGGATGTTGCAGGAAAACAGAGATTGATATCAACGCCACAAAAGAGAAGGATGTAAGGTTTTTTTCTAAATTAAAAAGGGCCACATATCTAATGTTATTTTTTACTGTGACTTCTCTTATTTAAATTGAATATTTTTTGGGTGAATGAAATCTGAGATTGAATCTTGGTGAAAAATTATTAGTGTGATGGCTTCTTCAAGCATTCTAGTTCTTGATTGCAAATTAGATGGAAAGAATTACTCTTTGTGGAAATATAAAATAAAAAATGTATTTCTTGCAAAATATTTGTGGGAATTTGTAGAAGAAAATAAAGAAGCCCTTGTTGATTATAGAGAGTTAGACCAATTTAAAAGAAATAATAATAAAGCCTTGGATATTATTATAATGTACATTCTTATGAAATCATCCCACAAATTCAAGATATTAATAATGCAAATGATGCTTGGAAAACACTTAAGGAAATATTTGAAAAGCCTACAAAGACTAGGATTTTGCATCTAAAAAGGAAATTACATAATTTAAGAATGACAAATGATTAGGATGTGACAGACCATTTCACAAAATCAAAGGAGATAATGAATCATTTACAAAGCTATGGCTGAGAATGTTGAAAAGAAATCTTTAGTTGCGATAACTCTTAATAGTCTCCCAAAGTTTATGAATATTTAATAAAATCCTTAGAAGTTTCTGATAATATTGATACTCTAACATTTGAAGAATTAAGTGGCTACTTGTCGCAGAAAGGAAAGAGAGTTATAAGGAAGTTTTATGAAACTAACTTTACTGAGAAAGCTTAAATTTCAAGAGGAAGATTCAATGGTAAAAGATGCAAATTCAAGATAAGATGGATATAAAATCCATTAAAAGGATGAACAAGAAGAAGATAAAAAGGAAGAAAAACCATAAGGTGAAGTGCTTCAATTGCAGTAAATTGGGCCATTTTCAATGGGAATGTACAAAAAAGAAGCTAGAGATGTATAATTTATCTAGAAATTAAACCAACAACATGAAAAATCAAGTAGAAAGGGAAGGTAATATCTTCATTGCATCCTTATATTCTCAAGATACTTCAAATGATGTTTGGTATATAGATTCAAGAGCAAGTAAGCATATGGATTTTAAGAAAGAAAATTTCAAATCTATTGAAAAAGATGAAGAATGTGAAAGTGAAAAGATATTGCTTGGTGACGAAAGTGCTTATAATAGAAGGATATGTTGATGTTCCTATTAAAAATAATAATAGTGAATTAAAATGTATTACTAATTTGATGTATGTACCTAATTTAAAGAAGAATCTTCTTTCAGTTAGTCAAATCACAAAGCAAGGTTTCAAATTTGAATTTTATAAGGATAATTGTTTGATTAAGGATATGAAACATGGTTACACAAAGGTGATTGCATCTGTACTTTATATGGGGAATATATATTTTTGATGCAATAAGCATAGAGTACGCGTTCTCTTGTTGCATCACATGACAATCTTGGTTTGTTTTGGCATTTAAGATTTGGGTGTCTTAATTATCAATGTTTTGGTTTGATGAATAAATTATACTTGGTGTATTTTCTTCCAAAATTTATTGATTCAAATCTGTGTGAAGGATGTTTGTATGGGAAACAAAATAGAGATAGCTTTGAGAATAATGGAGCATATAGAGCAAGAGAAAAACTTGAGATAGTGCATAGTGATGTTATTGGTCCATTTCCTACTCCTTCCTTTGTAGGATCAAAATATGTGTTGACTTTAATTGATGATTTCTCAAGAAAATTTTGGATTTATTGTCTCAAGAAAAAAAGTAAGGTGTTTGAAAATTTTAAGACATTTAAATCTCTAGTGGAAAATGAGAGTGGGAGAAAAATTAAAATTCTTAGAACAGATAATGGAAGAGAGTATATCACAAAAGAGTTTCATTTTTTTTTTGATAATGTAGGTATTAAAAGGTAGTTAATAGTTAGATACAAACCTCAAAAAATGGGGTTGCAGAAAGGAAAAATAGAACCTTATAATAAATGGCTAGGTGCATGCTCAAGACTAAGGATTTTCCTAATTATTTTTAGGTTGAAACAATAGTTTTTATGCCTACATATTAAATAGATCTCCCACAAAATCTGTAAGAAATATGACACCTCATGAAGCATGGTATGGTAGTAAGCCATCAATCAAGTATTTTACAGTGTTTTGATGTAATGTCTATGCTCATGTGCCTGATGAATTAAGGAAGAAAATTGATAAGAAAAGCATGAAATGTATCTTCATTGGTTATAGTGAACATTCTAAAGGCTACATGTTATATGATCCTAAAACTCAACCAAGAATTATTAGGAGGTATTTTGTGTTTGATGAATGTCTTCATAAGGAGTCTACATCTAATTTCAAGATAGTTTCTAAAGTTGAAGATGTAGAAAAGGAAGAAAATAGTGATAATGAGAAAATGCCCTAGTGAAAATAAACATGCTTCAAGAAATTTATCAAAAGTGTAAGCAAATTGAATAAAAGGATCATCATTTTCATTATGCCTTGATGACTAGATAAAAGGAAATAAAAAGTGGGAACATTCAATGTAAGAAGAGTCGACGACTCAGTAATGAAAAATAATAAAATGCAATTGACAAAAAATTTTAAAGATAAAAATCTTGTTGGAACTAAATGGATCTATAAGAATAAATTTAGATCGATGGATGCATTGAAAGATTAAAATCACGTCTAGTTGCGAAATGGTTTTCTAAAAAATAATGGGTTGATTTTTTTAATTCCCCATTTGACATTTACCCCAGTTCTTGCTTCGGTGACCTTGTTGCTAAGTGTGGAATGGTTGTGTGTGCTCCCGTTGATTGTTAGCTAGCTTTGACCTTGTCACAAAGAAGGATTAGCATCCTTCCTCTTCGTCTTTCCTTCTCATGTCATGGTCGATGCCTCTAGTTTTGGGCCTCCGTAGCATCCTTCACGATTATCCTATTAAAGGAAAATCATCTTCTCGAATTCTATAGGTGGCTTGAATGACAATTTGGTGTTGTTAGGGAATGTTCGGTTAAAAGGAATACCCATATAATAATAATTATTATGAATTATCGATCTTTGGCTATTATTATTAATTGTCGAGCTTGACCATTATCGATTATAATCATATGGTTAATAATTATTTTAAGTCAATAATAATAATAATAATAATAATAATAATAATAATAATAAATTATTTTTAATTGTCGATCGACGATTATTTTTTATTATTATTATTTTATTGTCGATCATTATCAATTTTATTATTAATTATCATTAAGTTATTTTATTGTATTTTGATCATTTTCATAGTGTGATCCTCGGTTCACGCAAATGAAGAGGATCCTATGTTGTAACGCCATGGTTGGTCATAGTCCTATGTTTGTGTTCGAAGATTCAACCACTAGTTTTTCCCACTTGGTCAATTAGGCCCGCTTTCATGCTTTTTTAATCGTTTTAATTTAAGGAGAATTTGATATATCTACCCACCATTTTGCCATTCCTTGTTTTGGTGTGGGGAGAAGCTTATCCTTGTTGGTGGGTGGGAGTGGTTGAGCTCCTGCCAGTTTTGTTAATACATTTAATTTTTCCCCTCACCGTATACCTTCCCCCTTGGTCGTTGGTTTTGTTTAGCTGGTTCTTCTTCTCTACCTTGTTTTCCTGTTGTTTTGCTCTTGCAAATGTTGATGTCCGCATGCTTTTAGATCATTGTTCCCCTATTATTCTACCCTGGATTCTTTATAGCCTGCAAAATTCCATGCTCTAGTTGTTGGCTTTGTGGAAGTATTTATAAGTTTTGTGGAGTGAAGGTGCATACTTTTGTGGGTTGCGTTCAAGCTAGCGAAGGCAAGCAAGCGAGAAGACTGGACACTGTTGGTTTTTAGGGTGAAGTGGGGTTATTTTTTTAAAAATTCCTTTTGTGCATTTCTTGCAGTCATGGCATTCCTTGAGACCACATTGTTGATGGCGAATCACAACACCCCTGAATGTCTGCAACTCGATGGGTTGAGACTCTTAGTGCGATTGCATAACATGGAGCTTTTCCCAAGTGTGGGACCTTGTGAAATCGGAAAAGCTCTCCGGATGAAGGCAGTTCCTATTCCTCTGTTCAGATGCACATGTAAAAATGTAGAGGGTTTACTCAAAAACCTAAACTAACTTTCCAAGGATACAGGGTAAGAAGATGTATAAAATAAAACCTAAACTAACAAAGGTGATGCACCGAGGAATGAAGAACACCTATCTTGCCAATAAACACAAATCATTAAAATGCAATGCAAGATCATGCACATATAACAAAATTTGCAGTGAAAGATCAAGAGGATGCAAATGAACACGAGAGAGGGTTGAGAATCATCCACAGACATGCATTATTTTCTCCAAATATTGATACAATACACTACAAAATGCCAAGAGGCAAAGTTGCATTATAGTTTTAGATGGGAGGTTTGAACTCCACAAGTTCACCTGCCAAAGAGAACAAGGGAGGGGCAAAAGAAGAATGTCCAACCTTTAGAAAGAAGCCCCTCCTTACAATTTATAGGAAGAATGAGAGAGGGAAGAGAGAGGAATTCCAAATCTACCCCAACCACCTCCAAATTGTATTTAATTCATCTCATTATGGTGGTAGGTGAGAACCCTAGCAAACCCAAAAAATAGTGAATTGTATTTTACATTTTTGAAGAGTCCAACCTTGTGTGAATCTGATCTCCCTATGAAAATTTATGGCCATTTGAATATCTACGTCAGGGTTTACCTTCGGTCGGGGTGTCAACACTCAAAATTTTACACCTCCTGAAGATGCACCTCGGTGCATCCATCCTCGTGTCAACATACTCTTACGTGCGCCATAGGCACTGAAAATTCAATGCCGAAATCTTCTCTTTGTGTGCCTCTAACTTTGTGCTGGGGCACTAATTTTTCCATGTTGACATCTTCTGTTGTGCGCCTCCAACCTGCGCTAGGGCGCTAATTTTTCCATGTTGACATCTTCTTCTGTGCACCTCCAACCTGTGCCAGGGCACGAATTTTCCATGTCGACATCTTCTATTGTGCACCTCCAACCTGTGCCAGGGTGTGAATTTTTCCATGTTGACATCTTCTGCTATGCACCTCCAACCTGCGCCAGGGTGCAAATTTTTCCGTGTCGACATCTTCTGTTGTGCGCCTCCAACCTGCGCCAGGGTACAAATTTTCCATGTTGACATCTTCTGTTGTGCACCTCCAACCTGTGCATTTGTCTATATTTACCCGGGGAGGGAGATATATACAACACACATCTCTTTGAGGCATTTTTTAGTAGTTCCATGCCTTGTGTATTCCTCCACATTTTTCCTACACAGCCCCTGAGGCACCTGTGACTACAACTAACAAAAGAAGCATTTTCCCTTGTGCTTCGATGGATGTCTTTGTCCTACTCTCACAGGTCTTTGTCCTACTCTCACATCCCATTTTGACATAGGATGTGAGGATGTTTCTGAAGGTTTGGAGTCTAGATTTATCCCCTGTCTCTCACGTGCTTCCTGGGCCTCTTCAATAAACACATTTGGTGTATATTCTACAATCTTACCAGTCTTTGAGACCACATTTCTTTACACAGATGTAACTCATGGATTTTAGATCTTACTCCTTGTGCCAACATGGGAGTGAGTAGATTTTTTAATCACCCAACATGTATGGGGAAAGAGATTCAATCTGGGATTTGCTGCTGCAGGCATGTGAGGTGTTCAGGAGACTTGTTGAAGCTGAAGAATCATAAGATAAATCTATCATTGCTACAATTGCTAAGATTTAAAAATATCATGAAATAGAACCTTATTTTCCCTAAAATTGGTTTGTCCCTGCTGGGAAATCTCTCCGTAACTCTTGAAATATGCTTGTGTTAGCAATAATATTTTCCCGTAATATTGTACAGTATAGATTTATTTTCCTCATACTCTGGTTGTTGCATTTTCATGCTTGAGTAAATGACCTTCTACCATTATTAACTACATTTATTTGACTGAGTAACAAGGTTATTAAGTTTTTTATAGCTAGTAAATGTTGTGGTGAAAGCAAGCTTGTTGTAACTATAAACCTCTTTCTCTTCATACGAGCTTACTATTTTAGATTTTATTTTCTTTCGGGTATGTTGAGCACAGTTCACATGGGTTATGACAACTTTACTTTAGTAGAAAACCACTAGATTGAACCCATCTGGTTGGGAGAGACTATAGTTTTATGGACACTTAATCACCCTTTTGGGTTATGGAAATAATTATGTAATGTCAATTGTTTCTTTGATGTTCCCAACCTTGAGTGGTGAATTTGTCGAGGTTTTGGACCTCCATGTCCTATTTTCTCGAGACTAAGTAAGTGGTCCCTTCGATATTCAATCCATCCCACAAGTTTACAAAACTTTATGTGTGGTTGAATTCAGTGGTTAGATTTATGTTTGGAGGGAGTATCTTGGCTAAGGTACCTGGATTACTAGTTGTTTTTCACCTTGATTATTCTTGCATAATTGATTATGATACTAGACATATACCCAATTGCTTGATGATCATCGGTATAGGTCTAAGATGCTTAAGGTTTTCCTTAAGGGCACTTTGACCGTTCCTTATGAAGCTTGAACTACAACAAAAAAAAATTCACCGAGATTTGAAGTTACATGTGTGTATTTATGGATAGTACTCTTTTATTGTCAGAACTACCTTGGCTTAATTCTAATTCGTGATGACTCTTGGTGGTATATATAATTTTGCATCTCGCTGATTTTATTGACATTTGGATGATGTATGTATGTTGATATCTTGTTGACTTATGATAGAACTGTTAAGATCATTAGGGACATTTGGGGGTATTTATATATAGATGCATTGTTGATTTATAATTGAAGTTGATGTTAAGATAATGGCATTTGGTGATACATGTAAATGCAATTTTCTTTTTAGAATGGTTTGAATATGTTAATGAGGGGTACTTTAAAAGAACTTGTGATGGAAAGGGGTGATCCACTTTGTTTTAAACCGAAACTATAGACTTATTGAGGAGGTTTGGAAATCCATAGTGTTATAGAACTTGTATTGATGCTTAAAATGTTAACTTGTATGACAAAACTCTCTTTTACTCTCATTTGTTGTTAATAGCCTATAAGGGCAATGGCCTCTTCCTAAATGATTGTAAAATTCCTTGGGGTCAATGGTTGAAACTAGTATTTATTTTCCTTCCCTTTTAATCAATGTTGAGTGGTGGTCATGTATTAGATTTAAATCATATAATCTATATGATTACATGATTGAAATTTTAATACACCCAACTTTTCGTGTTTAATCTTTGAATCATGTGGTTCCTCCTGATTAATTGTTCAATTTTTCATTATAGAAATATAGTATCATAGCCTATGATTTTGGTACCTTTTTATGATTTTAGTTTGTTGGTTTGAATATCATTTTCAATCTTATAACCTATTTGTTTATTTGATGGAAACCCGTTACACTAGAATGTTTGATTGTAACTTTTCGAGCAATGGTCCATTCTCAAATGATTGTTAAAATTTCGTTGTTTTTGACACCATGTTCTTAATTGAGGTATAAGACTTTCTTCTTAGATTGGCATGGTGAAAAATTTATTATTAACTTAAGGAGTTGTTGGTGTTTCAAGCTTCAATCCAATTCTTGAAATATAATGTTTTCCTTTCTTGATATTGTTAGATAATAGATTATTGTTGCTATGTGTAGTTTTATCTTTCTCAGTTCTCGCGAACTGACTCAGGTTAATAATTTTTGTAGATGGCTTATGCGAGTAGATGAGGGAAATAATTATATAAAATTGCATCAATCTTGGTTATGAAGTTCTTTTGTACGAATACTTTTTATGTTGTAAAACTATGGAAAGGGTCCCGTGGAAATTTTAGAAGAGGGTTAGTGCCTTAGTATAATGTATTGTGGAGTAATGTTGTCTTAACTATTGAAACCTTGGCTTTTTTTACTATCATGGAAAAATATAAAATTTGATTACTATATTGTTATGAGTGATTTTAATGTATTATAGGAATTCTAAGAATAGTATAGCGTTGCTTGATCAATGTTATTACCTTCTTATACCCTAGTCATATTTTCATAAGATGTTTTGTATCTTGGGTTCGCATTCCATGTCGAATAGAAATGATGTAACAATATCTTCTTTAGTTGGTGTAATGGTAAAAATTTTCCTAGGTCAAAATGTTGCCTAGTGAGCCTCCTAGGTCATGGCATTAATTCGATTCTAGGTAATTTTTCTAAAAGGGATTAAAATTCCTTAGAAAGGGTAATATGTGTGTGTGTGTGTGTGTGTGTGTGTGTGTGTGTGTGTGTGTGTGTGTGTGTGTGTGTGTGTGTGTGAATAAATTAATGTAGTTGTGATCTACTTGATAACATTTGAGCCCTTAAGTGATCAAAGAGGAAACTATCTTTTGTAATAAAATTATGTATACCTTGTTTCTCCCTAAGCTAAACTAATCAATATTATCCTTTTTATGGTGAGTCCTTAAACGATCTTAAGGTGAAATCAATTATTAGATTTTGGAAGATAATAAGGTCATAATAAGTAGGAGGAGACTGATTAGAAACCATTCAATCTATCTCACCCGTTGAAAATATAATGTGTATATTTCTGTCAAACTCATCAAGCGAAGCCTAAGTGAAACCTTTAATCATTCTGGATAAATTCTAGCTTGAATAAAATCTTGGTTAATAACTAATGTGATCTTAAAGATGAATCCAATTCGATCTTCTTCCAAAGTGCTTTGTAATCTTCTCTTAATTTTTGTTAAATGTTTGATCCTTGCACAAGGAGGTTGTAGTTCTGAAACTAAATGGTACTTTCCCTCAACTGGAGCTTGCGCTCATCACCTTGTGCAATGGAGGTAGGAAACAAGATTCAATAGCTTGAGTATGAATAAATAACCTTGTGAGAAATGTAAAATGTCTTTTATAAATCAAATGAATTGAAAAAGTTATCGAAATATTATAGATGATCCTCTTTAAAAACTTGATGTTAAGCGAATTAGTCTTTGGTATAAAAGAAAGAAGTTTACCTTTGTAAGGAGAATTTTTCAAATCAGATCATGAATCTTCTAGATCATAAGTCAAGTTTTGAAAGATGTTTTTAGTAAATAAATAACCTTAAAATATTTTACACCATGGGATGTCGTTAACTATAAGTATATATTATGGTTGGTTTATTACATTGTGCCTTCTTGAAGAGAAACATGAATTGTTCGTGATGGGTGTTGTGTGATTATTTGTTACCTATGTGGTCAATGTTGTGTCAATATTATTTAGAGTTGGTTGTATCCCTTTCTAGTCACCTTTGTTTTCATGTAAACTCCAAACAAGTCAAAAAATGTTTTACCTATTATGTGTCATGTTGTTATGGTGTGTGTGTTCTAAGCGTGCATTACACTTGGTATCGAGTGGAGGTTCATCTTCTCGAACATATAGGGCAGATCTAAGTTGTGATGGTGGTGGATATTGGAATAGTAATGTGATATAAGCATGATCTGAACTAGTATGTAATTCTGATATTGTGAGCATACATGTTGTGTATGTCACTTAGTGTGTAACTGTTAGCATGTTGATGTGTTGGAGATGAGATTATTCTCCTCCTTTTTAGGAATTCAATGAGAATTCGAGTGTGAAACATTTTCTTGTTGTGTGTGTGGAAGAAATGTGATTGTTGATTTCGGAGTGTTGGATCCTTTTGGCATTTGTGATGTGTGGGTGTGCTGATATGTTGTACAACAAGGTGATTTGTAATGAACTAGACTTCATAATGATGTCATTATCATTTTTATAGAAGTGTGTGTCCCCATATTATATGGCAATTGACTATATGTTGTAATTGTGTTCATCATAATTATAATTCATGTAATATGTAATGATTCATGTCATGATTTAGGGACATATGGTGAGTATATGATCCCTATCATACAATGATTGCACTTTGGGTGTAGCATGTGGTAATGTGGTGTGTTGTAAACCGTGAATGTAATGTATGTGATATACCCTGTATTGGTACCATTGGTAAGATGCTATGGTTAATGTGTGTGAACCTCCATTGTGTTAGTAATGTGCATACGTGTTATGTCATAAACCTTACACTAACCGATCCTAAGGGAAATCAGTAAAAGTGTATGTTTAGAGTGAGGAATTGTGTACCATGGGCCAAGAACTTTGATCGACCTTCATTTCCATAAATGATGACATGTTCTTCTTTCCTCTCTCTCTCTCTCTATGTGGTTGTTGTATGGATGCAACCTAAGTGTACATGTGACTGTGTTTAGCCTTATCAAAGTGGTGGTGGGATGATTCAGATAGAGATTATGACAATTGTACCATTCATATGTTATTTTACGAGCTAATAATGGATGTTCGAGTTCCAAGAACTCATAGATTACCCCCTTGGTGGTTAGATAAGGACACATAGTCATCGTAATGTGTTATTCTTATATGTGTATTTTATTTGTAGATTGAACTTTTTATTTTATTTCTACAAGGACCAACAATTTTCTTGATTGCCATATTTATATTTTGGCCATTTCCTTGGTTTGTCATACTAACATGCAGATTTTTGCACTAACTATGGCTATTTGGCAATTGTTTTTACTTGGATTTGGATCTTCATTTAAATTTTAAAATTTTACCGCCTTGCCGAAGGCTTGTAATTTTCCACTTGACATTTGAATCAGATTGCTATGTTGGTTTTATCATCGTGATTTATGGAATAGGGTCATGGGATGCACCATGGATCAGGTAGACCTATTGAGCCACTTCATTGATGGGGTACACCCAAAGGAGTTATAGATAACTACTTTGGGTTGTCGAACCATGAGTTATTATGTCACTTGGGTTAGGGGTGTTTGGACTATATGTGCCTAGGGACATAGGGAAACCGACCTCTTTGGGGAGCGAAAAGGAAAATTTATTTATTTATTACTACTTGAGGGAGGCATAAGAGATTTGTGTGTGTGATTGATGCTTCGAGAGATATGTTGAGTTGTTGTGATGCTTTGGGAGTGGTGTTATGATGTATGTGTTACTCATGTTAGTTGGATATGTTTTGTGATGTTGTGGATATGGATTTGATGCCCTTGTTGACACTATGTATCTATAGCTATTGTTATGAGTTATGTGAAATCTTCATCTGTGGAATTGTGGAAATTTTTGGTTGTTGTAGTATAATTTTTTTCAAGTGTTATATGTCAATCATAGATGTGTGACATTATGTTATGTGGACTATGTGCATGTCCTTTCGGTAATTTTGCTAAGCTCTTTTGGTGTGCTACCTTCATGAAAGTATGTAAAATTATGCTCGTGAATCATTAGTGTTGTGTATGACCTTGGTAGGGTTTTATGATAGTGATTCATGTTGGGAACCCACAAGAATGAATAAAATAAAACTCTACAACAATGAAATTTTAAAGAACTTGAATTAGGAATAATGTAAATGGAAAGAGACTAATTAAATAATGAATAAGAGGGAACTGCCAATCTTCATAGAACTTTGAAAGTTAAACATTCTCATCAAAATGTTTCTAAGGCTACCCTATGGTTGTGCTTTAATGACTGAAATTTTAACCATAGGGTGTACTTTCATCTTTATCTATTCCTTGATGCTTACCGCCTTTCCTTCCTTTAGTGTTATGTCACATCGAGGATGATGCTTTCTTAAGGGGAGGAGAATGTAATGCCTCGTTCGATGTTTACCCAAGTTCTTGCTTTGATGACCCTATTGCTAAGCGTGGAATGGTTGTGTGTGCTCCCATTGACCATTAGTTGACTTTGACCTTGTCGCAGAGAAGGATTAGCATCCTTCCTCTCCATCTTGCCTTCCGTGTCGTGGTCGATGCCTCTAGTTGTGGGCCTCCGTAGCATCCTTTACAATTATCCTATTAAAGGAAAATTGTGTTCTCGAATTCTATAGGTGGCTTGAATGACGATTTGGTGTTGTTAGGGAATGTCCAGTTAAAAGGAATATCCATATAATAATAATTATTATGAATTGTCAATCTTTGGCTATTATTATTATTTGTCGAGCTTGACTGTCGATTATTATCAATATGGTTAATAATTATTTTAAGCTATAAAATATAATAATAATAATAATATTATTATTATTATTTTAATTGTCGATCGATGATTATTTTTTATTATTATTTTATTGTCAATTGTTATCAATTTTATTATTAATTATCGTTAAGTTATTTTATTATATTTTGATAGTTTTCGTATTGTGACCCTCTATTCACACAATGAAGAGGATCCCATGGTGTAACGCAATGGTTTTTCGTAGTCCCGTGTTTGCGTTAAAATTTTCAACCACTAGTTTTTCTCCTTGGTCGATTAGGCCTACTTTCATATTGTTTTAATCGTTTGAATTTAAGGAGAATTTGATAAATCTACCCACCATTCTACCATTCCTTGTTTTGGCATGGGGGAGAATCTTATCCTTAGTGGTGGGTGGGAGTGGTTGAGCTCTTGCTAGTTTTGTTAATGCATTTAATTTTTCCCCTCACCGTATACCTTACTCCCTTAGCCCTTTGGTTTTGTTTAGCCTATTCTTCTTCTCTGCCTTGTTTTCCTGTTGTTTTTCTCTTTCCAATTTTGATGGCCACATGCTTTTGGATCGATGTTCCCTTATTATTCTACCCTAGATTATGTATATCCTATAAACACCCCGCTCTAGTTGTTGGCCGCATGGAATTATTTCTAAGTTTTGTGGAGTGAAGGTGAAGACTTTTGTGGGTTACGTTTAGGATGGCAAAGGTGAGTGAGAAGACTAGACACCCGTTGGTTGTTTAGGGTGAAGTAGGGTTTTCTTTTTTAAATTCCTTTTGTGCATTTCCTACAGTCATGGCATTCCTTGAGACCACATCTCTTTGAGGAATTTGTCAGTAGTTTCCACACCTTGTGTATTCCTCCATGTTTTCCTACACATTTGAGGCACTTGCACTTTTGCAACTAACAAAAGAACCATTTTCCCTTGTGCTTTGATGGGTGTCTCTTTCCTGCTCTCACATATTATTTTGACATAGGCTGGGAGGATGTTTACAAGGTTGTGGAGTCTAGCTTTACCGTTGTCTCTCACTTCCTAGGCCTCTTCATTAAACACATTTGGTGTATATTTTGTAATCTTACTAGTCTTTGAGAACACATTTCTTTAAACAGATGAAACTAATGGATTTTAGAGCTCAATTCTTGTTCCAACGTGGGAGTGAGCAGATTTTTTTAGTGCCCAACATGTATGGGGACAAAGATTCAACCTAGGTATTTTCTTCTACAGCCTATGAGGTGTTTGAATGACTTGTTGAAGCTGGAGAATCAGGTAAGATAAACCTATCATTGCTACAATTTCTAAGATTTAAAAATATCATGAAATACAAACTTCTTTTCCCTAAAATTTGTTTTTTCTCTGCCACTTTTATTGTGGGTTTGGAAGCCTTACTGGGAAATCTCTTTGTTCCTCTGGAAATCTACTTGTGTTAGCAATAATAGTTTCCCGTGTAATATTGTACAATATATATTTATTTCCTCTTACTCTAGATTTTACATTTTCATGCTTGAGTAAATGACCTTCTACCATTATTAACTACAATACTTTGATAGAGTAACAACGTTATTAAGTTGTTTATAGCTAGTAAATTTTGTTGTGAAAGCAAGCCTTATGTAACTATAACCCTCTTGCTCTTCATACAAGATTACTATTTTAGATTTGATTTTCTTCCGGGTATGTTGAGCACAGTTCACATGGGTTATGAAAATTTACTTTAGTGGACAACCACTAGATTGAACATGATCCGGGTTGGGAGAGACTATATTTTTATGGACACTTAATCCCCTTTTGGGTTATGGAAATAATTACGTAATGTCAATTGTTTCTTTGATGTGCCCAACCTTGAGTGGTGAAGTTGTCAAGGTTTGTTAGACCTCCATGTCCTCTTTTCTCGGACTAAGTAAGTGGTCCCTTCGATATTCAATCCATCCCGCAAGTTTACAAAACTTTTTGGGAGTATTTTGGCTAAGGTATCTTGATTAGTAGTTGTTTTTGCACCTGGATTATTCCTACATAATTTGTTATGATACTAGACATATACCCAATTGCGTGATTTTAATTTGTATAGGTCCAAGACACTTAAGGTTTTCCTTAAGGGGCACTTTGACCGTTCCTTATGAAGCTTGAACCGCAACGAAAATTGTCACCAAGATTTGAAGTTACATGTGTGTATTTATGGATAGTACTCTTTTATTGTCATAACTACCTTGGCTTGATTCTAATTCATGATGACTCTTGGTGGTATATATAATTGTGCATCTCACTAATTTTATTGACATTTGGATGACGTATGTATGTTGATATCTTGTTGACTTATGATAGAACTGTTAAGATCATTAGGGACATTTGGGGGTATTTATATATATAGATGCATTGTTGATTTATAATTGAAGTTGATGTTAAGATAATGGCATTTGGTGATACATGTAAATGCAATTTTCTTTTTAGAATGGTTTGAATATGTTAATGAGGGGTACTTTAAAAGAACTTGTGATGGAAAGGGGTGATCCATTTTGTTTTAAACCGAAACTATAGACTTATAGAGGAGGTTTGGAAATCCATAGTGTTATAAAACTTGGATTGATGTTTAAAATGTTAACTTGTATGACGGAACTCTCTTTTACTCTCGCTTGTTGTTACTAGCCTATAAGGGTAGTGGCCTCTTCCTGAATGATTGTGAAATTCCTTGGGGTCAATGGCTGAAACTAGTATTTATTTTCCTTCCCTTTTAAACAATGTTGAGTGGTGGTCATGTATTAGATTTCAATCATATAATCTATATGATTACATGATTGAAATTTTAATACACTTGAATTTTCGTGTTTAACCTTTGAATCCTATGGTTCCTCCTGGATTAATTGTTTATTTTTTCATTATAGAAATCTAGTATCGTAGCTTGTGCTTTTGGTACCTTTTGATGATTTTAGATTTTTGGTTTGAATATAAGTTTTCAATCTTATAACCTATTTGTTTATTCGATGGAAACCTGTTACACTAGAACTATTTGTTTCTAACTTATCAAGCCAATGGTCCCTTCTCAAATGATTGTTAAACTTTTGTTTCTTTTGAGACCATGTTCTTAACTGAGGTATAATACTTTCTTCTTAGATTGGCATGGTGGAAACTTTAATATTACCTTAAGGAGTTGTTAGTGTTTCAATCTTTGATCCAATTCTTGAAATAGAATGTTTTCTTTTCTTGATATTGTTAGATAATAGCTTATTGTTGCTATGTGTAGTCTTATCTTTCTCAGTTCTCACGAACTAACTCTAGCTAGCTAATAATTCTTGCAAATGGCTTATACGCATAGATGAGGGAAAGAATTGTAGAATATTGCATCAATCTTGGTTATGAAGTTATTTTGTATGAATAATTTTTATGTTGTAAAACTCTGGAAAGGGTCCCGTGGAAATTTTAGAAGAGGGTCTATGCCTTAGTATAATGTATTGTGGAGTAATGTTGTCTTAACTATTGAAACCTTGGCTTGTTTTACTATCATGGAAAAATATAAAATTTGATTACCGTATTGTTATGAGTGATTTTAATGTATTATAGGAATTTTAAGAATAGTATAGCGTTGCTTGATTAATGTTGTTACCTTCTTGTACCCTAGTCATATTTCCATAAGATTGTTTTGTCTCTTGGGTTCGTATGTCGTGTCGAATAGAAATGATGTAACCATGTCTTCTTTAGTTGGTGCAATGGTAAGATTTTTCCTGAGTCAAAATGTTGCTTGGTGAGCCTCCTAGGTCTTGGCATTAATTCGATTCTAGGTATTATTTTGTAAAAGGGATTCAAAATTCCTTATAAAGGTTTATATATATATATATATATATATATATATATGTATGTATGTATGTATGTATGTATGAATGTATGTATGTATGTATGTATGTATGTATGTATGTATGTATGTATGTATGTATGTATGTATGTATGTATGTATGTATGTATGTATGTATGTATGTATGTATGTATGTATGTATGTATTTGTGATCTACTTGATAACATTTGAGCCCTTAAGTGATCAAAGAGGAAACTATATTTTGTAATAAATATATATACACCTTGTTTTTCCCCAAGATAAACTAATCAACATTATCCTTTTTATGGTGAGTCCTTAAACGATCTTAAGGTGAAATCAATGATTAGATTTTGGAAGATAATAAGGTCATAATAAGTAGGAGGAAACTGATTAGAAACCATTCAATCTATCTCACCCATTGAAAATGTAATGTGTATATTTATGTCAAACTCGTCAAGTGAAGCCTAAGTGAAACCTTTAATCATTCTAGATAAATTCCTAGCCCCAATAAAATCCTGGTTAATAACTAATGAGATCTTAAAGATGAATCCAATTCGATCTTCTTCCTCTAACTTCTTCCAAAGTTCTTTGTAATCTTCTCTTATTTGTTGTTAAATGTTTGATCCTTGCACAAGGAGGTGGTAGTTCCGAAACTAAATGGTACTTTCCCTCAACTAGAGCTTGTGCTTGTCACCTTGTGTAATGGAGGTAGGAAACAAGATTCAATAGCTTGAGTATGAATAAATAACCTTGTGAGAAATGGAAAATGTCTTTTATAAATCAAATGAATTAAGCAAGTTATTGACATATTATAGATGATCCTCTTTCTGAAAACTTGATCTTAAGCTAATTAGTCTTTAGTATAAAAGAAAGAAGTTCACCTTTGTAGGAGAATTGTACAAATCAGATCATGAATCTTTTAGATTATAAAGTCAAGTTTTGAAAGACATTTTTAGTAAATACACAACTTTAAACTATTTTACACCATGAGATGTCCTTAATTGTAAGTTTATATTGTGGTTGGTTTATTACATTTTGCCTAGTCTACGAGAAAATTGAATTGTTTGTGATTGGTGTTTGTGCGATTCTTTGTTACCTATGTGGTAAATGTTGTGTTAGGATTTAGAGTTGGTTGTATCCATTTCTAGTCACCTGTATCGTCATGTAAACTCCAAGCAAGTTTTAAAATAATTTACCCATCATGTGGTGTGTTGTTCATGTGTGTGTGTTCTAAGTGGGCATTACAATTTTAGTGAGACATTGTCTCGAGTTGCAAAAATTAACACAATAAGGTTTGTTTTTGCTTTGGTTGCTAACTTTAAATGGCAGGTTCATCAAATGGATGTAAAGAATGCATTCCTCAATGGTGAGCTACAAGAAGAGATCTACATGGAGCAACCACAGGGATTTGTGAGAAGAGGACAAGAACATATTGTTTGCAGGTTGAAGAAATATTTATATGGATTAAAGCAAGCACCAAGGGTATGGTATGCAAAGATTGATGAGTACTTCAAACATGAAGGATTTGTAAAAAAGTCCCTCTGACCCTAATCTTTATGTGAAAAAGAGTGATGTTGGAACAATAATTGTGGTTCTTTATGTGGATGACATAATAATTACAAGTAATCATGACATGTTAATTGATGGAACAAAGAAAATATTAAGGGAAAAGTTTGAGATGACTGATTTAGGATTGCTTCATTATTGTCTTGGCATACAAGTATGGCAGAAAGATGATAGGATACTACTCTCTCAATCCAAATATGCACATGATTTGTTGGTCAAATTTAAAATGGAAAATTGTAAAGTTGTTACTACTCCAGTTGAAGTGGGGATGAAATTATCAAAAATGATGACTCAAAATATGTAGATGGCACACTATTCAAATAATTAGTGGGAAGTCTTATTTATTTGACAATAACTAGGCCTGACATTGCTTATGCAGTTAGTCTAGTTTCAAGGTTTATGTCATCTCCCAAAATTCCTCATTGGAAAGCAACTAAAATAATTTTGAGATATGTCAAAGGAACTCAAAATTTTGGAATTGAGTATTTTGTAGGTGGTTATATATCTTTGACAGGTTTTATAGATTTTGATTGGTTGGATGTATAGATGATCACAAATCTACTATAGGTTTTGTGTTCAACATTGGATTTGGTGTTATCTCATGGTCTAGCAAAAATCAACCAACAATTGCATTATCATCAATAGAGGCGGAATATGCTTCAGCATGTGCAGCTTCTCATGAAGTAGTATGGTTGAGGAGAATACTTGGTGATTTACATTTTCCTCAAAATCAACCTTCAATATTATATTGTGACAAAAATGTACAATTCAATTATAAAAGAGTCATGTCTATCATGCAAGAACTAAACATGTCGAGATTCATTGTCACTACATCGAGAGAATTGATTTAAAAGGATGTGATTCAACTTGCTACTGCAACACTGGGGATAAAATTGCAATATTTTCAACAAAGCATTGAGTGACATAAAATTTGTAAAATTTAGAGATAAATTAGGGGTTAAGGAAATTATGTAAATGGGTACCTCATCAACCATAAGACCCATAGAGGTAGGTGGGACCCACAAAATTATGGGGGACTTTTTAAAGTTTGTATGAATACGAAGAATAAATTTATGGGGAAGTGTTAGATTAATTTTGTTTAGAAAGAATGTGATAACAAATAGTTATGGGCTGCACATACCAAAGACCATAGACCAGATCTGCCAATATTTATTTCATAGACCATCTAGATGGAAAAATCGTCTAGAAATATATATATTTTATTTTACTCCTCCATTATAATCTATAAATACCAGTTAAATGAAATATTTAGGAAACCAATATAGTCCATATTTTATTGTCATGTGTTTGTATGTTTGATACTTTCAAACTCTATGTGATTTTACACAAGATATGCGTATATTAACATATGTGGTAACAATGGTCTTGATAAAAAATTCATTGTTTGATTGCAAAATGGCTTCAAGTTTTGAGGATGATGTATTTATTACATTTTAAAAAGTGTGGTTACCAAAATTACAACTTAGAATACAAATATCTTATAATGATACATACTTCTATGTTAGAGATTAGCATTTCAGAATCCAACTAAAAATTACATTTCTCAATTGACCATATAAATAAAGTCAATAAAACATCGAGCCAATTACTATTACCAACTATTGCAGTGTTAAGGAAAAATTAGAAAGGAAGAAAAAAAATTAATGAAGAACCTCCTGAATTTTATCAACTTCAAGTCCTAAACATTTCATTCAAGTGATGAAAATCGCATGCATTTCATAAAGGTGGGAGTTACTAAATAATGCACATGTTTGAATGGATTGTATTTATTGCACCAATAAATATTATACAATGGTAGTCAAGTGGAGTGTAATGGTGTGATTTTTTCATTGTTATGTATAAGATTAAATTTGACATCTCTTTGATCTGTTATTTTGAAAATTCAACTTTGAATTTAACTCCCATTTAGTCTTAACTTATATATTTTCATTTAACTTTTATATTTTCAAGGACAAAATTTGGACACAAAATATTGATTATGAAGGATTTCCTTTTAGATGTAGAACCTATTTTGCACTTGTCCATTTAGCCTTTGATTATCATATTGTTAAAAAACACATTAGGGGTTGAGTTTCTTGATGGAAGAATTTTAATCCGGATCATTTAGTTGTCAAAATCCGCGTGGATAATGACACAGACAATGTTTCTCTTAGGAAATAAGATACATCCAAGATTTATGAAGAGAAAAAATGTTAGGAAAACGTTTTTGTCTTAAGGTCATGAAGCATACTGAGACCATATTGAAGAGAACGAGGATGGTTCTTTTCCTCAACCTCCAAGTTCCTCAAAGATCCATAGTCTATAAAAAAAGGAGAATATTGAAGTTCTTATGCCATTTTATCCATATGAGAATTCAGATCCAAATAATAGTGAAGGATGGATGGTCGTGAACAAAAATGAAAGGAAAAACCAATAATGATCCTCTAAAAATGAACCTTAGGCCTCATAGGGTGGAAAATAAGGGAAGAAAGGAATACTTGTCTTGGGAGGTCAAGTGGCTTTGACCTTCCTGCCTTGGGGAGCCTTGCTTCTATTTTACGTGTTTTTCTCTCGCTTATGTACTTGGGTTATCTTGTAGTTTATTTATGGTTTTTTTGGCCACTTCACTTTGTTTCGATTTTGAGCCTTGATACTTGTCTTTCGGATTGTATGCAGGGTTTTTTAATCCCTTTAAAATTAAATAGTTTCTTAATATAAAAAATACTTGTATATTTTCATTGAAACATATGTTTTGAGAATAATTATGTGCAAAAATATTTTTCAAGTCTAATACTTGGTGTATCTAGTTCAAATACCACTTTTCAAAAATAAAAAATAATTTGGTGGAAAATATAATGGAGAACTTATTATTTGATGTTATATGTGAAAAATCAAATATAAGAACTTCAAGATTGATATTCCTCAACATATTTAAAATAAACGTACTTAAGATATTTGTACTAGTTTAATTTATCTTTTTATATTCTCTAAAGTGATAGTTTCTTTAAATGACATCATCTTATCTAGTTTTAAAAAAATTAAAGATAAGGTTATGAAGCATATTCATGAATAAGGATTATTTTTTCTCGTATATCCAATATTAAGGAGAGAAGGGTAAAACATGACAACATAACCTTGCATTTTTAAGAAAATTACCATCTTAGAAGCTAAAAAGCTCCAAGAATACATGCTATCATCTCATGAAGTGGAGAATATAGATGATGATATCATCATCAAACTAGCCTCATAAGTGCAAGAAAGATGTGGAGGTCTCGGGATCTCTTGAGTATATGTTATTTTAGATCACTATGAGGTAGGAGGTGTTGGTATTATGCTCCATAGATGAATTTATAATCTAAAATAAGTAACACTAAGGTGTGTTAGACTTGAGATAGCTAAGAATAACAACATGAATGTGTTTCTTGTGCATAGAAGTCTAAAACATTAGTTGAAGAGTCTCGATTTTGAATTATGAAGCTAACGGACATGACATAGGTACGTGATAAGGAAGTATGCATGTACATGACCTAAGTGAATGTATTTTATACAATGAAGTTGTTATGATGAAGAATTGTGCCATGATGGTATCATAGTAAATACTGAAAAGGTAGATGAATCAAAACAAAGTATTGATGATCTTATGCTTGCATGGAGGACTAATTTTGTCTCTTGAAGCAATATCCTTTGTTGACAACTATTCTTAACTGATCTTGGAGAACTGATATAGAATGAGAAGTGTGTTATTCCCTTTGTGTGGTTCATGAAGGAGTGTATGGCTTAAAGGGAGATTGTTGGCTATATGAATTTGGATCGGGGTAAGCAAATGGTTTGTCTTATTGGTATGATCAGATTTCTTTCATGCATAGGACTAAGTCCATTTGATGATCACGTGCACTTTGAAGACAAAGATGGATTTCCTTTTCTATTTTGAGGAGGTCTGTGTCAATTGTTTGAAGAGGCTAGCGAGTGAGGTTTACATGAAATCAATTTGATATTAGTCTACTTTTCTCTAAAGGATTCAAGATCAAAGGGGGAACTAAGTAAAGAATTAATTAGTATCCATAAGCAAGTGAGTTTAAAAGTGCAAAAAGACCTAGAAGTGTTGATGGTAGATGAAAGGTAAGCAAGAAGATACTTATTTTTTCTAGGAACTGGATGCACTTGTTCTATTGGTTTCAAGAGAGGAGTTGAGCTTGTCATGAGGTGAGAGGTTTCCGTTGGAATCAATATATGGTGATAAATAGGATTCTCTAATACTTTCAATTGAAAGCAATCATGTGGCCTAATTTGTGATCAAAGGTATTAGCTATAAAGAAAATGAGATTTATATTGGATAATGTATGCATGGTGATAATAGGATTAGGATATACTTACTTTGTTCTTATTAGTTTTGTTTATGTCTCTAACCATTTCATTCTTGTGTGGTGAGCCTCGAGAGTGATATCTAACGGAGAGTTCATAATTTATAGGTATGGTCATGTTTAGTTGAGAATGTTTGAAGAAAGGAAGAGAAGTATCTTGTCAATAAAGTATGGTGTTCATTGAGGAAAACATCTACTCGGGGGGAGCTCTATGTAGTGAAATGTCTAGAAGTGGTTTAGATGCATGGTTTTGTGAAGGTTCGGATGTTGTCTAAAATTGGTATGAGCCTAAAGTGAGTCCTTTGTCACACACTGATATCAACAATAGGAGTTACCATTTCATTTTATTTTTGAGATCGATGACGAGGTTGTGGAAGATCCTTGTTCATTAATGTCAAAGGGGAGAAGATTTAGAAAGGGGAGAATGATGACTAATAATCATATTTGAGAATGGTTTTCATAGTAATTCTAAAAATGGCTTCCATAAATTATAAAATGGGAGATTTTGAAATGTTTTGTTTGATGTTGAGATGATATTGTGCATGTTGGTGCCATAGTTGTCATTAATCTAAAAGAATGAAAGAACTGTGAAGAGACCTTATGATAAGGTATAAGATTGATGGCTTCATGAGATGATTGCACATAGCTATGAGAGGTTGTATTATATGGTTTGAGAATGATAATATGATGTAGAATGTAAGATATAATGTTTTAGGTCTTATCAAGTTCATAGAATTTAAAAATGAGCCAAAGCGCAGCTCAAGTGTACCAGTGTGCAACACATATGCAACCATTTAATATGGAATGCCAAAGGACACTAGTTAATGACATATCTTTGAAAGGATGAATCATAAGAAGTGAATAGTTACTTAATCAGTTATAAAGTTAGATGACTATGAAAATTTATATATGGGATCAAAAGATATAAGAGTAATTGACGTGTATGTGTGTGTGTGCGGGGGGAGTGGGATGTGCGTGTGTGTGTGTATGAAGGAAGTTTCAGGAGTTATAGAAGAATCTGAGCATGAGCGAAAGCGGAAGGATTAGATAGAGGTGTATGAGTTCGTAAAGACCATGAAGAATGTATATACACTGAATATATGAAGATATTCAGCTTGGAAAAGACATTTTGTCTATGTTCATGAGAAGGTAAAGAAGCATGATGAGCGACTAAGAAAAGTGAGCAGTTTGAAGTGTCTTCAAGAGTAGATGAGCAGGTGTATGGATGCAAGTTGATGTGTAAGGATCATAGTATGTGCAAGAGGATTGAGAGGATGATGATCTGACTAATACATTATATATAAGGAGAAAACAAAGAAGAAGAAGGCAATAAGACGAGAAGAAGCATACCATGGTAGTTTGAGGAGTGAAGAAGAGAAGAAGAGATAAGAGAGTGTCATCATTAGTTGATCAGCAACAAAGTGAAGGTGACAAAAATTCTAGGTGGCTAAGTTATTGCTTTGAGTCTTCCTTACAAGTTGGTGTTTTTAAAAACCTAAGGATTTGGTGCTTCCTTGTTAGGATGTTGCTTCAAAAACACTTACGGATTTGTTCTCCTTGTGTCTAGTTGGTGCTTCACTAAATTAGGTAGTTATAGCCTCCTTTCAATTTTGTGCTTCCTAAATTCTAGTTGGTGTTGTTTGTGGAGTTTGTGCTTCACTAAATCTTTAATTTTGTTATATAAAGGAAAATTTGATTTTGTTTTCTTCACCCTTAGGTTTTGCCACATAAGTAAGGTGTTAATGTATTCTATTGTGTTTCTTTCTTATGTGGATGGTTGTTTTTTTGTATAATTGGTAAAAGGGTGTTTTTCCAGGTCCCCACCCTATTATAACCAAGAATATATCATCCAGGATAAAGTGATGAATATTTCAATAAACAACAAGGGTCCAAATTCCAAACATCGATATATCTAGTCCATGGATGGTCAAAACCAATCTAAAATCATGAAAAAACTAGGAACATAACAAAAGACAAGAGGCTAGGTTTTTTCATTAGTACCATGAATCCTAGTCACTCTTGGGGGTGAAAAATAGAAAGCGTAATTTCCTTTTTAACGCTCAGTCAACATTCTTCTCCTCCTTAGAGAGCTGCATGTGACTTTATCCGAATTAGCAAGGGAAATATTTTCCGTCAATATTCCAATAATTGATTGGTGTATGGGTTCACTAGAATGATGTCTTGGATATAATTTCCAAAATATTTGGTTGTTGTTCTGTCACGGGGCTAGCTTTAAAGCGGAATAAACTAGCCAACGTGCGGCACTGAGACACTACCTTTTTCGCTTGCCTTAGAGGATCAAGTTACTCCAGTAGTCCCAGACTACGCCTTTCTCCGTCTTCTGCCACCACCCATTCCCCAACTGCATCTGCAACATGCACAAGTGAACCTTTCCAACACCCTTCACAGCTGCCCATACAACTGCTCCAGAAGACCACTCGCCGAATACCACGGCTGCCCATACAACCGCCGGGAGCTCTTAATATGTCTTCTTAGTCCACTTGAGGGAATGCACAACTCACGCCTCCACGACTCATCACTGACCCAGCTTCATGCCGCTGGCCGGCTCTCTGTCGAACATCCCACTGTTCTGCACAAGGCCACTGAGGAGCATCACATGCACCTATCTGTCATCCATCCATGAGTCTGCCTGAGTTGCCGCGCCGGTCACCTACGCGTGCACCGACGGGGGAAGTCCTCCTCTGAGTCCTTCCCGGGTGTGAGCCTCTACTCACCCCGACTTGCTGACCTCTGTCACCCAAGTCCACAACGCCAAGGATCCCTGCGGGGAGCACTGCTAGCTCGCCATCCTGGTAGACCGCATCACATGCGGGTGAGGTACTCTGCTTCCCTCGGCTCGATCCATCCTCTGATCTCGCCCCGATGCCATGGCCACTGACATCGGCGTGCCTACTCTACGAGACACCCGTCTGCGTCCAGACCGCATTGACTTCACAAGTCTTCTGCCTTCGTTGTCAGCTCACCACACTGCAACGGTATCCATGATGTCCTTGACTCAGCCCACCATGTCGCGCATCACCATGTGAACCATCCTCTGTCCACTTCACTGAGTCTCAGCCTCTGCTTCTGCACCCACTCCGCATCCGCACTTCCAGCGCACTCCGATACATCTATGTGAGCACTCGACTCATCTGCGCTGTTTTAACCTCTGCAAGGTTGAGGAGCTCGCCACACTTGGCTCGCTCGCGTCTGAGTTACTTCTCCTCTGTTTCGACCCCGAATCCCAGTCTCACTCCATCACGCCTCTTGGCTGTTTCCCACATGAACTCTACTTCTAAGGACGTTGCCACCTTAAAGGTCTCCCCAAGTCCACTGTCACTTAACACTGGAGTCCCACTGCTGATCCACGATGCACATCACTGCATGGACATACTCCGCAAGGGTAGAGTATATCTCCAAGGTCTGCTGAACACCCCATCCTCTGAATGTCCAGTGCACCAAGTGTTCCACACTCCACTTGGTGGGGTTGTGAGTTCCCACTGTTGGTCTGTATTGTCTGCCATGCTCACTTGGCTCTTTAGGCATGCGCTGCACTCTCAACGCAAGGCCTCTATCGTACAAGGTCTTCATGCTTCAAACCAACTCCCGCTCTGCCACTGCATCGCCCACATGAGTTGCCCAGCTCGCTCCGCGTACACTGGGTAAGTTCTTCGCTCCAAGACACCTTGCACTGTTCCTAAGTGCAACCAACTTAACTCACCAACCCGCCTCGGCTAAACCTTGATTCTGAGACATCCCTGGGCTCATAGCATGGTCCTTTCATATCCCCCATGCACAACTCTTACTCACTCCATAGCCCTCAAGAGTTGCACTGGTGTGTCACCGGAACTTCCCGGGAGGTCACCCATTTATGCCCTGCGCGCTTAACTCGCCCAACTGGAGTTATATTGATGTGACACCGGGAAGTTCCCGGGAGGTCACCCATTTTCAGCCTGCGCGCTTAACTCGCCCAACTCGCCCAGATCTTCTGTCAGCACATGCATGCGAGGTCGTCAACCCCAACCCATGCCTGGCCAACCGTTTGCCTCGGCCGGGATCCATTCTGGAACCCTGGATAGCGCCTCGTGCACTACCCTGCGCGGATGGGGTCTGCCCATCCTGGGGGAGGCGGTCGCTCTGTGAGCATGGAGACGCACCCCCCTTATATTCTCCCCCACTTAAAGTGGCGACGCCCACGGCGCCGATGCTAGACTTCGCAAGCTTGCACAAGAAAGGATGCAAGTGTTCGCAACACTTGGACAAAATGTAAATGCACTACTCACATGCAAATACACACGGAACACTTCGGTCACTGCTGACATAACACAACTCAGTCTCTTCAACATCTCACTGTGCTAACTCCCTGTGCTCGGGACAAAAAGTGCCAACTCTCAACACTTCTGTCACTGTAGCTCCCTTCCTCTGAAACTACACTTCACCAAACATCCGACACAATGTCTGATGGGATACCCCTTCTCGCATGATGTACAAGCTGCCCTGCCAAGCTCTGAGCCCTTCTTGCACAACATTCACTGCATAACTGGAGAACCGCCAACCTCCATGCCGATTGACGAACCACTGCAAGGTTTCACTGCTGCTGAAACTGGTCACACCATGCTTCCACACGCAACACATGATATTCTCCAACTGATCTAGGGGCCTAACTTCACCGCAAATGCTGCCCTTGTTCAGCACTTCTACCAACACCAAACCACCACTGTGCCTCTGATGCTGATCTTCTGGCAAACTCTTCACCAGGAATACCTCATTTCACTGCAACTTGACTGATCTACTCACCACCGCTTTCAACCAACCAGCACTTCCGAACGCGCAACTCTTGCTTCACTCCGGAATGTAGCCACTGCCACCGTTGCCAACCTGAAATACCGAGGTTTCGCAAAATTCACCACCGTGATTCTGCCAAGGGAGAGCCACTTTTTCCACTTCATGGCTCGAGTATCAACTTGATATCACTTCACAAACACTGCAATTCAGCCATCCACAATGTACAAGTTACGCTCTGAACTTCGGGAGTCGTCGCGCTACTCAGTGCTTTCGCACCTACCGAGTTTTCGAGTCACTCTGCCACTGCACCTGGACTCTACCAAATGTTATCCCTTCACCCAAACTGCTAGGAGTAAGTTCTGCACCAGCCTCCACATGAACTGCCCACCAAGTGACTTACCCACCCATCCTATATTTTTCCCCTGTCGCCTCCTCTACAACCGAGATTTGTTCAAGACATTGGCCTTCTCCCACGAAGTCTCTAAAGAACCTGCACTGCTTACTTGCATTGCACAAGCGCCAACTCTTGACACCTGCACGGGTCTACAACACCCTTATCACTGAACGCCATGCGGACCACCGTCGCAACTGCATGACTCCTTTCTCATCAACCCTCTGGTCTACAGCTGAGAAAGTTCACTGTCTTCATTAATTCCACTGTGACATCAATAAAGCTCCATGAGCCCGATACTCATTGGATCACTCGATCCGATGCCGCTGTGCCCACACCAGTCTTCTTCTTAACTGGAACAACACTGGTCCACTTGATCCAGTTGTGTTGGTGTCCCGCCTTCCGATCGCCAACACCGTTGATTGCCAATCTTCACAAGACCCGCCTGATCCGATTCGTCCAACAACCAACTCCCTCAAACATGTACGACCCTGCATAGCCGCACATAAGGTTAGGCATTTCAATCTGACGCCGCTTCACAAGCACACACCAGTCTACTTCTGCTCTACCCAACCGCATTGGTGTCCCGCCCATCCGATCACCAACGATGTTGATTGCGTTGGCTCCCTAGTCTGCCACCCTGTTCTTCAACCAACATCCCACACCGCTGCATAAAGTGCTCTAGGTACCAAAGAGAGCATCACTTCAAATGCACTGACACCAGTTGATCACTCTGAGTATCAAGTACAACATTAACACAACGGCACTAATACAAGCTGACACGCTACGTATCAGGCACACTTTACTCTCTCGCTTGATGAAGCTCGATACGATTACCTGTGTCACGGGCTAGCTTTAAAGCGGAATAAACTAGCCAACGTGCGGCACTGAGACACTACCTTTTTCGCTTGCCTTAGAGGATCAAGTTACTCCAGTAGTCCCAGACTACGCCTTTCTCCGTCTTCTGCCACCACCCATTCCCCAACTGCATCTGCAACATGCACAAGTGAACCTTTCCAACACCCTTCACACCTGCCCATACAATCTGCTCCAAGACCACTGCCGAATACCACGGCTGCCCATACAACCGCCGGGAGCTCTTAATATGCCTTCTTAGTCCACTTGAGGGAATGCACAACTCACGCCTCCACGACTCATCACCGACTGCCTTCATGCCGCCGGCCGGCTCTCTGTCGAACATCCCATTTCTGCACAAGGCCACTGAGAAGCATCACATGCACCTATCTGTCATCCATCCATGAGTCTGCCTGAGTTGCCGCGCCGGTCACCTATGCGTGCACCGACGGGGGAAGTCCTCCTCTGAGTCCTTCCCGGGTGTGAGCCTCTACTCACCCCGACTTGCTGACCTCTGTCACCCAAGTCCACAATGCCAAGGATCCCTGCGGGGAGCACTGCTAGCTCACCATCCTGGTAGACCGCATCACATGCGGGTGAGGTACTCGCTTCCCTCGGCTCGATCCATCCTCTGATCTTGCCCCGATGCCATGGCCACTGACATCGGCGTGCCTACTCTTCGAGACACCCGTCTGCGTCCAGACCGCATTGACTTCACAAGTCTTCTGCCTTCGTTGTCAGCTCACCACACCGCAATGACAAGTATCCATGATGTCCTTGACTCAGCCCACCATGTCGCGCATCACCATGTGAACCATCCTCTGTCCACTTCACTAAGTCTCAACCTCTGCTTCTGCACCCACTCCGCATCCGCGCTTCCGGCGCACTCCGATACATCTATGTGAGCACTCGACTCATCTGCGTTGTTTTAACCTCTGCAAGGTTGAGGAGCTCGCCACACTTGGCTCGCTCGCGTCCGAGTTACTTCTCCTTTGTTTCGACCCCCGAATCCCAGTCTCACTCCATCACACCTCTTGGCTGTTTCCCACATGAACTCTGCTTCTAAGGACGTTGCCACCTTAAAGGTCTCCCCAAGTCCACTGTCACTTAACACTGGAGTCCCACTGCTGATCCACGATGCACATCACTGCATGGACATACTCCGCAAGGGTAGAGTATATCTCCAAGGTCTGCTGAACACCCCATCCTCTGAATGTCCAGTGCACCAAGTGTTCCACACTCCACTTGGTGGGGTTATGAGTTCCCACTGTTGGTCTGTATTGTCTGCCATGCTCACTTGGCTCTTTAGGCATGCGCTGCACTCTCAACGCAAGGCCTCTATCGTACAAGGTCTTCATGCTTCAAACCAACTCCCGCTCTGCCACTACATCGCCCACATGAGTTGCCCAGCTCGCTCCACGTACACTGGGTAAGTTCTTCGCTCCAAGACACCTTGCACTGTTCCTAAGTGCAACCAACTTACTCACCAACCCGCCTCGGCTAAACCTTGATTCCGAGACATCCCCGGCTCATAGCATGGTCCTTTCATATCCCCCATGCACAACTCTTACTCACTCCATAGCCCTCAAGAGTTGCACTGCAAAAGTGCCACCGGGAACTTCCCGGAGGTCGCCCATTTATGCCCTACGCGCTAACTCACCCAACTCGGAGTTATATTGATGTGCCACCGGAAGTTCCCGGGAGGTCACCCATTTTCAGCTCGCGCTTAACTCACCCAACTCGCCCAGATCTTCTGTCAGCACATGCATGCGAGGTCGTCAACACCAACCCATGCCTGGCCAACCGTTTGCCTCGGCCGGGATCCATTCTGGAACCCTGGATAGCGCCTCGTGCACTACCCTGCGCGGATGGGGTCTCGCCCATCCCGGGGAGGCGGTCACTCAGTGAGCATGGAGACGCACCCCCTTATAGTTCCACTAATGTTGTGCCCAATGTAATTTGCGTCGCTTCGTTTTGTTATTTGGTGACATTAAGGCTCAAACGACCACCACCAAAATATTCTGATAAGGACTTTGCCCCACGCAACCATCGGCCTCCATTTCTCCATAAATATTATCTAACTTGTTTCCCGTTGTGGGCTGAGTGTTCAAATTCTCTATTAGCGGTACTACCTCCATCGCAACCCCCCTACTCCCTTTAACAGCTGTTAATAGGTTTGGCCACCGAATTTGAATTTTCCATGTCACCTGATTGGTAAGCTGGAACCAATGGAGCATCCACAGTCTGATCTGCTTTACTAGGGAGAATAATCTCAATGACCAGCTCCTCACCGGCATCGACCTAAAAAGCATCCATATTCTTAATCCGCCTGGTCGAGGCTTTTGCATGGAGTCATTTTCCATCTGCCAGGTGGGTTTTTAACATTACATCCATATGAACCATTTCCCACTCTCCTGTAGTCGCAACAAAAAACTCATGAATATGCAGACATTAGTTTTTACTGCCATATCCCATCGCGGTCTCCGGGTTTATGATCTCCAGAGGGGATGAGCTCAAACAATATTAACACACATTCTTGTTGTGATGAGACCTGCTCTCGGTGTAGTGCTTGGATTAAGAGCAATTATTTCCCCAAATACCTTTGATATTCCCCGCCAACACATCTATTTCGAGAATCCGAGGTAGTATAGGAATTCTACCCCAAACAAAGAAAGTAGATGGTATGTGGTTCTCTGAGACGTGTTTTTATTTTAATATGGACAGAGTAGTTCTCTCGTAGAACCATGGTCCTCCTTGCGAGAACGTGGATACGATCTTCTTCCAAAGAGAAGACAAACAGAAACTCTTTTCGGACGGGGCCAAGGTGTTATCTTGCCCCAATATTTTCCATTTCTTCCCGATCCAACTTCTAACATGGTCAATATTTGACCTGATCCCGGAGAATCACCCCTTAAAGTCAAACCTATACCGCTGTGAGCCCTATCTACCACCGAGTCTTGAAATTTTAGGCAAGGGGTTCCCTTCACACATTCGGGGTTGATCTCCTGCAAGAGTTCCTTTGGCTAGGATGTTTCGGTCTGCTCTTCCTCTTCCTCTTCCTCTTTCCTCTCGTCCTTTTCCACACGAGGCTCTCCCTACTACCTAAAGAACCTCCATATATTGTGTATAGACAAAGATGCGACTAGTGAAATTATAAGTAATATAATTAACAAATGCAATATGTAGATTTAAATCCAAATTCCACAACTTTTATGAGTACCCTACCTATCGGTGCCTCAATTTTTGTTGTAAGGTCTTTGGTAGATCCAAAGCCGTAATGCAGGGGTGGACGCTAGAGTCGTTTGGTGAGTGGTTTATGTGAGACATGTACACTAAATGTGGGCAATTAGAGGATGATTCACTCCAGTCATCCTAGGCATAATAGCAAAATATTCCACATGTGGATGTTTGTTACATTGCTTGATAATTTAATTAACTAAGTTAGCATTGCTCATATAATGATGGTTTGATGAATGGATAAAGATAAATGAAGCAAAATTTTATAAAGACATTGATTCACCCCCCAATGATTGTGCTTCAAAACTTCATACTTTATGGTTTTTTTCATAATATTAATGATTTTTTTAGGCTCTATTTTTTATTTCCAATACATGCAAAACAATAAATACTAGTTTTCTTTTTAATCCATATGCATATATCTTTCTTTTTCCAAATTTATTTACTATATATGTTTTATGTCAATTTCCTAATAATTATGTTTTCTTTAGAACATATAATTAACTTTCGTTGTTATTGATTTTTGCCTAATTAGAAGTAGAAAATTATATGGATATTAAATATGGGTTCACATTTGTTACACTATATTTCATATTTTGTTGCATTTCAGGGAGAAAATATGGGTTTTTAACTTTTCATCGAATTTTTAGATAGACACATCTAACTTGTATATTAACAAAACATTTGGAAGAGTAATTTGAATGCCTCGCAAATTTTTGGTTGACATTATTTTTAATTATTATGGAACATTAAATTTTTTAATACATTTCTCTTCCAATGTTGACCTTGAAAAGGACCTTCCCTTCGATACTAAATGAACCATGAGCATCTGTTCTAAATTGATTACAATCGTAAACATGACTCTTTGTTTTCTAGTCGATGAAATGAAAATTAAGAGGTGTGGACACCAAGATTTATATGGTGTTTTGATTATTATTATTACCTTGACTTTATGTCATTACTATTGTTGTATTGTTTAGGCTCTGGTCACTCTTTATTGGATCCCTAGACCTTGATATCGTAATAAAAATAAAACATTCTAGATGGAAATTGATACACTCATTTTACTTATTGGATAGACCTTGATATACATACATGTTATACTTGCGACATTATGTGACAATTGCAGTAAATTTATATGCTTGATTCCTAACTCGGTATTCGATGTTCTAATCACATTATTGTATGGATGTATTAGACATAAATTATGGGTATTTCTAGATGATTGTTGATGTTGTGATCTTAGTGCAAAGAGATGGATTGTTATAATCGAAATGTTAGAAAATTAAACAATTGGTGAATTAATTGATTCTAGCATTGGTTTAATTAGGTTGTTCAATGGTGTAAATTGTTATGTATACGTGCATGTGTTTTATTATTTCGACGTCACTAATATGGTCACGAGGCCAGAAGGTATTGTTAGATTTTGCAGGAAATTGATCACAACCATGAGGGGGATTGGGGACCAAACACAACAGGATGTCGGGTGGTTACAACAATTGGTCGTCAAGGCAACTAGTAAATTGTGTTGTGTTACCTCTATTCTTGTATGTGTTAAGAGAATTTTCATGAGGGGGAAATGTTCTAATGTGACCATGGGGTTAATAGTTTATTTAATTGTTTTTATTTACTTTAGTAGGTGATTTCATTGGTGATGTCTTTTCTTTTATTACTTTTGCTAAGTATGTTTAGATTAATTTAATATCTTGTTTTAATTTTTAAGTTGGGAGGGAAGTCAAGTGGGGGTAATAAATTTTGATGGTTGGCTCCTTGAGCCTTGTGTTCCCTCATGTATTGAAAGCTTGGTATTGAGTGTTGACCTCTCCAAACTCTTTGAATCTCGAATTTGAGATTGAGGGCAATTTTGGGGGACTTGTGGGACAAGTTAAACTTGTCCCACACTTCCCAAAACCCCTTACCAACCATATCTATGGGTTGGGAATCCAAAAAGGGGGTTATTTATTGTTTTGGGAAGGGAAATGTGACTTTGGAGTGCTCTTTTCTTCATTTTGCATTTATTGTGCCTTAAGGCACATGGGAAAAGGGTTGGATTGTGGAAGAGAGTTGTCATTCAACCCAACCACCCATTTATGGTGTTTTGGGATTTGGGTTGACCTTGGGAGGTGGTTTGAGGATGTGTGATGTGGCATCCTACATGGAGCCACATCACCCTCACCCTTTCCTTTGTTCTATTTATTGAAACTTCCTCTCTTGTTGAGGGGGTTGGAGTTTTGCTTTTGTTTTGTTGAAGAGTTCTCTTTTGTTATTTTGGGAGAAAGAGAAAGAAAGAGTGCTTGGACTTGCATGCTTGGATTGATTTGGGAAGGAGCTTGGACAAGTTTCTTGGTTAGGCTTCTCCAATGGAGAGGTAGGAAACCCTCTCCTTTGTTTTGCTTTCATATTATTGATGCTTCTATGCTAAAATTGTGAAAAATGCATGTTTACTTTGGTGTATTGTGAAAATTGGATAGAATGCTTATTGTGTAGTATAGGAGAGGTCTATGGGAATACTCATGAGGGAGGCAAAAGAGTAGATTAGGATATTGTGGAGGGAGTTTGAGAGGGATGCCCATCTTGGGTAAGAATGTTTACATTCTACCTTGTCTTTGAGGGAGCCATAAGAGGAGGGAGGCATAAGAGTATGGGAGGAAAAAGGGGTACTTGAGGGAGGCATAAGAGTCATAGGGGCTTGTGTTTTATTGTGGAGGGTTTTGATGGGCATCTCATCTCATTTGGGAGGCATAAGGAAAAATATTCCCATAGTTCCTTCTCTTGTTGGCTTGGATGCAAGCCTTGTTGTATAATGTTTGATGTTATTGTGTGTCTCCTTGTTCTTCTATTTTAGCTTGAATGTTGTGAAGAACTTGTATTGTGGAAGCATGTATTGTTGCCTTGAGTTGGAGACCACCCCTTCATTGTGTTGTGTTTGGGGCTCGGGGGTCAATGGAGGAGATTGCTTCTCTTCTCCATTGAGATTTGGTTGGGAGGAGAGCGTTGCCTCTCCCCCTATCTTGGTTGTGATTGGAAATGCGTGGAATTTGGAGCATGAGTGAAGAACACTTTGAAGCACTTGAATCTTGTTGTTGACAATGCTAAAACATCATGTAATTAACCACCTTGAGTGGAGAAAGAAATGTAATATTGTTTTGCTTTCCTTAGCTTCTATCATTGTAAATCGGTTTCCACATGAAGTAGAATATGTTGTAATAAGATTTGAAGGAAATGTTGCATTGGTATGATAGTATTTCTTGCTCTAAAGCTTATTGAGAATGTTGTTGAATTCATTGTGGGAGGATGGAAAGAAAATTACAAAGACTATACATGTTAGATCTCATTTTGTTGCCTGAGGAGATGTATTAATAGTGGAATGATAGTGTAAAAGGAATATTTTATAAACAATTTTATCAATGGGCTCAAAATAGAGAGGAGTTTGATCCATTTAAAACTTTATAACAATAAGGCACAAGTATGTATCTTTTCAAAAGGAGGAAGCACCACCAAAGTTGAAATATGGTTTTAATGTATTCCAAATGTTTTCCATTAGAACATCCTTAATATTCGATTTGCAACAAGAATTTCAAGTTCTAGTCCCCTTTATGTTTTATCCATCCATGAATTTATTGTTAAATCCCTTGCAAATAAATAAGAAAATGAAATCGAATCTCTTAAAATACCCCTGCTATATCTATTGAATTGTGTGGAAGGAGATGTTAATACAAAATTCTAAACTTAATAATTTCATTACCACTTTTCATTTAAAAGGGAATTAATATTTTAATTATTACCCATGTTTAATTAATATGAAAACCAAAGGATTTACTATTATAGGATTTCTCTAAAAACAACAAAATGTAATATGTTACAAAAATTGCCGGTTGTTTATAATTTCTATTAAATAGCAGTTGTTGTAAGTTTAAAATTTACTTGTGTTTCCACATGCTTTAGATATGCCAGGAAACCACGTTCAATTAACAATGTCAATGAAATTATTGTGGAATGTAACTTTGAAAGTCAAAATCCAGCTCTGTCGGGTCCGGCAGCTTTCATCTTCTACGCACGTACGTGCCAAGAACTAATGCAAAACATAGTAACTTAACCACATTCGACATACTTCAACGACGACGAGTATGCAACACGCCACTCCTTCGAATCTCTCTCCAATCAAGTTGATGACCGTTTTTGGCTCACCGGCTAATAGATGTCCCTCGCTCACTATGTAAAATTTGAAGAGCTAAACTTGGAATGCCCATTTCTAAAAGTGCTCTGCTATTTCTAGAAGTTAGTGTATCACATGACTCGAATCACGGTTGGGAGGATGTTCACACAAAGAGTAAGAAGCGGTTCTTCTGCGAGACAAAATTGATATCTTGAAGTCTAATTACTGACAAGTATTAATGTTATTCTTGCCATTTTTTACATGCGCAGACATACGTAGGAAGGGTACTTACAAAAATAAATTCCATTTACACCTCTGCCTTTTTCTGGTATGAAACAAATCCACCGCTAGGAGATTCTCCTCTACGCACTGGTCATTAGATCAGGATGGGAGTCGCTCTTGAAGGCGAACCCCGTGATTGAGGATGCATTTGATACTGCATAGATAACAACATAGTCGGATAGTCCGCTCCTTGGGCGCACTCTCAACCCGTGGATCCCGCCATGCGCACACCATGCAAAAGCACTCAACGAAAATGGAGGTAAAATGCCCTATCGGTTCTGATCTTCTCCATTCATTTCGTCCATGCGGCGACCGTGGTTCCTCGTGATCGATCGCCATTTGATACTCCTCCAGCCGCAATAAATTTTGAAACGTGCTCACTTTGTCCCCTTCTTGACTTATTTGACAAGAGCATCCTCAAGGCGAGCCCGGATTTGAAGGTGTGTTCGATCTTCGACGGATATCTCGCATAAATGGATAATCCGCAGTTAAAATGCTCATAAATTTAAGAAAATAATAATAAACAAAAAGAACAAAGAAAGGACCTCCTGGTTGTGGTGCGGCCATGGGCAAATGAGAGAAGGAAAAAAACCCGCTTTGCTTCCACTGCGTCCTTGCCTACTCTCTTTTGTTCTTCACGCGGATGGGCCGTTGAAAGCGAGTAACATGCCTATCTTGGTAGGCTGTAGCTACGTCCTTAACCTCCTCGCCTTCCTTCACACGGCTCAGTCAAATCCCAACGGCAGACCGACCTTGGAGATTTTGATTTGCAAAATCCTTGAGAGTAAATGCTTATGCGGCCGGTTTGAATGGAGGCATGCCACACAGGAATAATGAATTGAGATGGTTGGTTGTTGAGTCGCCCCCCATTATTAAGTGATTTTCAATTTGTGACTTTTTCCCTATCAAAGTGTCTCTTTCATTGATGTATTTATAGTTATGACGACCCTAAGATTAAATAGGCCCCACATTTTTTTTTTAAAAAAGAAAATTAAACCTTAAATAATTTTTATATCCATCCTTCAGTAAAAACAAATAGGTTTTTATATATAAGCAAGTGTCAATGGATAATGGCTAAGAATTATTAGAAGACATCAAATAAGGTAAAATTGTGAATAATGCTCAAGAAGGGTTTCAATTGTCACAAATGTTTCAAATTTACTTTCAAGTAGTATTATTGAGACACATTCTAGTTATCATTAAATGTTTTTTTATCTTCGGACTTTATTAATTGGTTATATGTTTTTATATTGTTCACCTTGCAAGGCAATGTAGAGTCCTTTAAGTGCAAATCTTGAAAATACACATATTTAAGATGTCGGTTGAATGGACTCTTATTCCTTTATTTTTTTATTTTAAATTTATAAGAATGTAGGTTCATTTGAGAATAAACTTGATAATATATCTATATATATACCACTTAATTAAAAGTATCTAATCCCTTTTAAGGGATATCTAAGAATCTATCTTGAAAGATTTCTAAGCGTCAACGAAATAACGATATTTGTGTTATCCTGATGTTATATCTCTGCAAATATATATATTAAAATATATCAAAAAAAAATCAATAAAATTATAATGCATATAATACCCTGGTCACCCTCATCCTATTATACATTGGCTCATAAAGTGAAAACGGGGTCAGCAGTCAACTACCCCTATGCAGTCTTGTATCCCCATTCTTGAAACTCGAAATTCATCTGCTAAGGATAGAGGCGAATACAACGAATATTGAAGTGAATCTCGAGTAGATGGAAATGCGACAATCATGTAGTTTTAGTCTTGCGAGCGGAATGCAAAGTAATAGACTGAAGCTTGTCTATTCCCAAGGTCAAGCAGGTCTCAAAACTTGCAGATAAAATAAATCAAACAAGAGCCATTACCTTTTTAAAAAAAAAAAAAAATTGTTGCATTTTCGGGTCGCTTGGTGATTGCGTCATCGTTGTTGCATCGTCGTCGTCGTCATTGGCGTGAGTGTGGCGTCGCCCTTTCGGGCGTTACATTTTGGTATCAGAGCGAGGTTGTCAACACTTGGACCCTGGGCCAACTTCGAAACCCGAAAACCAGTTAGTAAAATTTAATCTCTGTGTTTTAAAATAAAAATAAAGTAATAAAATTCTTCAAATTGCTGAACTCGCCTAGTGGCGTTTTGTCGAACCTAGATAACTAAAAATGTTAAAAATTAAATGGATACTCTTATGAAATCCTGATGTAACATGAACTTGTTTTTTCATTTAAAAATATGTTGTTGATGCATACTAACTTTCTTTAGTTGTATGACGTGATAAACCCCGTAAGATTCTTCTTGTTGGAATGATAAATTATATGCTGCGATTCTTGTGGTTTAACATTAGTGGTTGTGTTCTGGGGTCAGACATAGTAAATTAGAAGTTGTTTAGTCACCCAAAGCTTCCTTTTTTTTTAGTTGTTAGATGAGTTAGTTTTGGTCGCCACTATGGAAAACTTAATCCCCGTATGAGTAAGTGGATATTAGGCCTTGGTGTCGTTTTGATCCAGCTTAGCGTATGCATTATTAAAACGGAGCTCGAGGCATAGTACCCCTATTAGCAGCCATGAAGGGCTGCAAAGTGATTGTGATGTTGACTTTCTATATTTTATATATTTGTAAAACTGGTTTTATTTTATCAAGGACCAACGTTTTATTTTATGATTTGATTGAGAAGCTCTGAGGCTCTTTTAGTAATTATATTTTTGCGAGATTTCAGACTTTGCAATGCGGATGCTTATCCACTTTCCTTGATTGCCAATATTTCTTGGATTTTAATTTGACTGGTGACTCAGAGCTCGTTTATCTGTTGGCTACTTAGCTAAACGTTACGTGATTCCTTCCTGCATGTTGTTGAGCTGGTTCTACACTGGTTGTATTGTGACATTTTGTCGTATGGGGGTACACCGTAGGAGCCTTGAATGTCATCTTAGGTGCTTTAAGTTATGCCTCAGTTTTAGAAAGACGAAACCTTGAGTGTGTCTAGGATCCTGGAGAGTTCGTTGTGTAGTGCATTCTAGTTGGTAGCTTGATAGCGGTGACAGTGACCCTCTTACAACCTAGTAAGAGATTTTATCCTCGTCAGAGTAGACGTGTTTAGTTATGGGCTTATGGATTGTGTTAGGATCGGATTGACTCTTGGTTGACTGTATATTTTTAAGTGGATAAATGTTTGGTTGATAGTGAAATCCCATCGATGGCATGCTAATTTGGATCATGGTTTCCTTATTTCTTTATAGAAGGTATTGACTGATGGATTGTATGTATTTTGGTAATTATGATTAAACGTAAGCCCATCCGGGAAATGTGATTAATTAAGTGTGCTTGTTTTTCCTCTCATTGACCTATTAGTCTTTGGATTACGTGGAGACACTTATGGATGTTGATGGATCTTTTGTCCTTGCTCTAAGAGATGTTAGTTTGGTGGATCTTAATATTTTAATCTCGGTGGTGGTTATATTGTGTTTCTTCTTTTAAAACTATAACCCTTGGTCATAGAATCCGTGGTTGGATAGATTAGTCGATTGTCCTCTTACATTGATGATCTCTAATGGGAATGTGGAGTCCTTGGAGTAAGATTTGCATTGTCATCTTGTTTCTTGGTTGGTGGTATCTTGTGGAAATATAGGTGTTGATTTGAAAACTTTCCTTGTCTTATTATGCAAGTAAAATGTTTGAGCCTAAACAACAAACATTGTTAAACCTCATAAATTCGTAAAAGTAAATATGCCTCTTTAATGAGTCTTCCTTGTAAGTTCATTTGAGATTGGTAGAGGCCACTAGAAATGTTTAATGATGCTTGTAATCCTTTGGAAAACCCTTGAAATATTGGCGTGGTACATATTGAATTATGGATTCCTAGTTCTTAGGAAATTAAAAATGTGTTTGCTATGTTGATTGTCTCTTGTTCCTATAGAATTAATAATGTGATGTGTTGATTCATATCTCTCTCCCATAAAAATAATAATGTGATATGTTTGACTTTTGCTTTCCATTAAAACTTTAACTGTAAGATGACTCACCCAATTATTATAGAATTATAATTGAGAAGATTTGACCTTGAAACTTGAAAAATAAGTTGGGACATAGAAAAAGGAAAATGGTCCTTGATTTAGCCTCAAAGAGATTTATAGAAGAAATATAAGCTAGGTAGAAGAATAGAAAGGAACTTTATCCATCTACCTTCCCTAGGAGTAAAAATAAATGTTGTTTCCACCTTTTCGGAATGGCAAGATATCATTCCACCTTAGTGGCGCTCCTTATAACACAACTTGTGCTATCATAATAAAAGGAAGTTTTAATTAAGAAAACTTGTAAGGATTGTGTTTAACAAGCAAAACTATAACTTTGAACTTATTAAGTTAATTTATAAAACCAGTAAGATTTATGTATTAAGTGCAAGGTATATTTGAACCTTTAGTTTTGTCTCCTACCTAGAATTGTGAAACATCTTGTTGATGGTTATGTGTTCTAGTTGTGTAGTACTACTCCCTTGATCGTAGACAGGTAATTTTTTTTTTCCCTTGTAGGAGTTTGGGTCATCGTACCCTTGTTTCCTCATAGCTCGACGAATGTGAGTTGCGGCCTTCTAGGATTGGATCTTATATTTTTTTTCTTCTTTTAAGAAAAAGCAACCTCCTTGTGTGTTTATTTAATCCTTAGTGACCTAGGTTATTGTAATTTTAAGGCAACATATGTTAAGGATATGACATAACTTTGGGAAGACATCTTTTCTTCTTACTTTCTTGTGACACCTTGTTGATGTTGTTCGCTTTTGGTATGATGCATTTTGGATTGTAGTTGGACCCCCCCCTCTTGTTGCCTATTCTTCTATTCTAGCTCACCTGAGTGCTCTTTGGTGTTACGACTTATGCATGTGTTTCTCCTCACGATTAATTTGAGCTTGAGAAGGATTTGAGATAAATAAATCCCATTGTGTTATGTAGAGTGAGTGGTGCCTCTTTTATTGGTATGTTAGTTCCTAGTAGAAATATTACCCAAATGTTTGACATTTCTAAATCAGGTTAGTATTTTGTGTTCGATCTTGAATGTAAAATAAAGTTATAGAAACCTTATGGTCACGTTTTTCCTCAGTAGATACCATGAAAATTTGATTGTGCCTTCTCTTGAGTTATATAAGTGCTTCCCATGAATAGTTTTCTTAATTGTAAATGTTTTTGCTAATTCTCGTGTCTTCCTTGTTGTTAAACCTCACCACGTGTGATCTCCAAATTGTGATACCTTTGAGTACAAATTTTATTGTACTTGGTGCTTATTCTTGAGACTCCTCCGACCTTTTCATGTTGTGATGCTATGTTTGTAGCTTGGTTGGTAGCGTAGAGTTACTCTATAGATTTCATGTTTGTAACCTTACCTGAAGAAAATTTAGAACTCATTCCTTGTAATCTTACTTCTTCTTGTTAAATTACATTGGACCAAACTCGAGTTCTGTAGACCCACACTTGTTTGAAGCAAATGAATTCCACAAAGGGTGTGATCCTATTTTTTTTTGCATTTTCTTTATTTTCCCTACCTCCTTCTCCTTGACTTCCAGGAGGAAGTCAAATCCAAGGGGAGGGGGATGTAATGCCCACTTCCCTTCGATACTAAATGAACCATGAGCATCTTTTCTAAATTGATTACAATCGTAAACATGACTGTTGTTTTCTAGTTAGCATGAAAATTAAGAGGTGTGGACACCAAGATTTATATGGTGTTTTGATTATTATTATTACCTTGACTTTATGTCATTACTATTGTTGTATTGTTTAGGCTCTGGTCACTCTTTATTGGATCCCTAGACCTTGATATCGTAATAAAAATAAAACATTTCTAGATGGAAATTGATACACTCATTTTACTTATTGGATAGACAGTACATACATGTTATACTTGCGACATGATGTGACAATTGCAGTAAATTTATATGCTTGATTCCTAAATCAATATTCGATGTTCTAACTGTTACTACTGTATGGATGTATTAGACATAAATTAGGGATATTTCTAGATGATTGTTGATGTTGTGATCTTAGTGCAAAGTGATGGATTGTTATAATCGAAATGTTAGAAAATTAAACAATTGGTGAATTAATTGATTCTAGCATTGGTTTAATTAGGTTGTTCAATGGTGTAAATTGTTATGTATACGTGCATGTGTTTTATTATTTCGACGTCACTAATATGGTCACGAGGCCAGAAGGTATTGTTAGATTTTGCAGGAAATTGATCACAACCATGAGGGGGATTGGGGACCAAACACAACAGAATGTCGGGTGGTTACAACAATTGGTCGTCAAGGCAACTAGTAAATTGTGTTGTGTTACCTCTATTCTTGTATGTGTTAAGAGAATTTTCATGAGGGGGAAATGTTCTAATGTGACCATGGGGTTAAGAGTTTATTTAATTGTTTTTATTTACTTTAGTAGGTGATTTCATTGGTGATGTCTTTTCTTTTATTACTTTTGCTAAGTATGTTTAGATTAATTTAATATCTTGTTTTAATTTTTAAGTTGGGAGGGAAGTCAAGTGGGGGTAATAAATTTTGATGGTTGGCTCCTTGAGCCTTGTGTTCCCTCATGTATTGAATGCTTGGTATTGAGTGTTGACCACTCCAAACTCTTTGAATCTCGAATTTGAGATTGAGGGCAATTTTGGGGGACTTGTGGGACAAGTTAAACTTGTCCCACACTTCCCAAAACCCCTTACCAACCATATCTATGGGTTGGGAATCCAAAAAGGGGATTATTTATTGTTTTGGGAAGGGAAATGTGACTTTGGAGTGCTCTTTTCTTCATTTTGCATTTATTGTGCCTTAAGGCACATGGGAAAAGGGTTGGATTGTGGAAGAGAGTTGTCATTCAACCCAACCACCCATTTATGGTGTTTTGGGATTTGAGTTGACCTTGGGAGGTGGTTTGAGGATGTGTGATGTGGCATCCTACATGGAGCCACATCACCCTCACCCTTTCCTTTGGTCTATTTATTGAAACTTCCTCTCTTGTTGAGGGGGTTGGAGTTTTGCTTTTGTTTTGTTGAAGAGTTCTCTTTTGTTATTTTTGGGAGAAAGAGAAAGAAAGAGTGCTTGGACTTGCATGCTTGGATTGATTTGGGAAGGAGCTTGGACAAGTTTCTTGGTTAGGCTTCTCCATGGAGAGGTAGGAAACCCTCTCCTTTGTTTTTTTTTCATATTATTGATGCTTCTATGCTAAAATTGTTAAAAATGCATGTTTACTTTGGTATATTGTGAAAATTGGATAGAATGCTTATTGTGTAGTATAGGAGAGGTCTATGGGAATACTCATGAGGGAGGAAAAAGAGTAGATTAGGATATTGTGGAGGGAGTTTGAGAGGGATGCCCATCTTGGGTAGGAATGTTTACATTCTACCTTGTCTTTGAGGGAGCCATAAGAGGAGGGAGGCATAAGAGTATGGGAGGAAAAAGGGGTACTTGAGGGAGGCATAAGAGTCATAGGGGCTTGTGTTTTATTGTGGAGGGTTTTGGATGGGCATCTCATCTCATTTGGGAGGCATAAGGAAAAATATTCCCATAGTTCCTTCTCTTGTTGGCTTGGATGCAAGCCTTGTTGTATAATGTTTGATGTTATTGTGTGTCTCCTTGTTCTTTTATTTTAGCTTGAATGTTGTGAAGAACTTTTATTGTGGAAGCATGTATTGTTGCCTTGAGTTGGAGACCACCCTTCATTGTGTTGTGTTTGGGGCTCGGGGTCAATGGAGGAGATTGCTTCTCTTCTCCATTGAGATTTGGTTGGGAGGAGAGCGTTGCCTCTCCCCTATCTTGGTTGTGATTGGAAATGCGTGGAATTTGGAGCATGAGTGAAGAACACTTTGGAGCACTTGAATCTTGTTGTTGACAATGCTAAAACATCATGTAATTAACCACCTTGAGTGGAGAAAGAAATGTAATATTGTTTTGCTTTCCTTAGCTTCTATCATTGTAAATCGGTTTCCACATGAAGTAGAATATGTTGTAATAAGATTTGAAGGAAATGTTGTATTGGTATGATAGTATTTCTTGCTCTAAAGCTTATTGAGAATGTTGTTGAATTCTGTTGTGGGAGGATGGAAAGAAAATTACAAAGACTATACATGTTAGATCTCATTTTGTTGCCCGCAAGGAGATGTATTAATAGTGGAATGATAGTGTAAAAGGAATATTTTATAAACAATTTTATCAATGGGCTCAAAATAGAGAGGAGTTTGATCCATTTAAAACTTTATAACAATAAGGCACAATTATGTATCTTTTCAAAAGGAAGGAAGCACCACCAAAAGTCGAAATATGGTTTTAATGTATTCCAAATGTTTTCCATTAGAACATCCTTAATATTCGATTTGCAACAAGCATTTCAAGTTCTAGTCCCCTTTATGTTTTATCCATCCATGAATTTATTGTTAAATCCCTTGCAAATAAATAAGAAAATGAAATCGAATCTCTTAGAATACCCCTGCTATATTTATTGATTTGTGTGGAAGGAGATGTTAATACAAAATTCTAAACTTAATAAGTTCATTACCACTTTTCATTTAAAAGGGAATTAATATTTTAATTATTACCCATGTTTAATTAATATGAAAACCAACGGATTTACTATTATAGGATTTCTCTAAAAACAACAAAATGTAATATGTTACAAGCTGCCGGTTGTTTATAATTTCTATTCGTAGCAGTGTTTGTAAGTTTAAAATTTACTTGTGTTTCCACATGCTTTAGATATGCCAGGAAACCACGTTCAATTAAAATGTCAATGAAATTATTGTGGCATGTAACTTTGAAAGTCAAAATCCAACCCCGTCAACCGCAGTTTTCATCTTCTACGTACGTACGTGCCAAGAACTAGCAAAACATAGTAACTTAACCGCATTCGACATACTTCAATACGACGAGTATGCAACACGCCACTCCTTCTGAATCTCTCTCCGAACTATTGATGACTGTTTTTGGCTCACCGGCTGACAGATGTCCCTCGCTCACTATGTAAAATTTGAAGAGCTAAACCTAGAATGCCCATTTCTAAAAGTGCTCTGCTATTTCTAGAAGTTAGTGTATCACATGACTCGAATCACAGTTGGGAGGATGTTCACACAGTAGTAAGAAGCAGTTCTTCTGCGAGACAAAATTGATATCTTGAAGTCTAATTCTGGACAGTTTAATGTTATTCTTGCCATTTTTACATGCGCAGACCTACGTAGGAGGGGTACTTACAAAAATAAATTCCATTTACACCTCTCGCCTTTCTCGGTATGAAACAAATCCACCGCTAGGAGATTCTCCTCTACGCACTGGTCATTAGATCAGGATGGGAGTCGCTCTTGAAGGTGAACCCCGTGATTGAGGATGCATTCGATCTTGACACGAGATAGCAACATAGTCGGACATGATCTACTCCTTGGACGCACTCTCAACCCGTGGATCCCGCCATGCGCACACCATGCAAAGACTCAATGAAAATGGAGGTAAAACGCCCCACCATTATGACCTTACTATTTTCTCCCCACGCGCTCAAGCTGTGGTTCCTCGTACTGATCGCCATTTGATACTCCTCCTGGCCACAATAAAGTTTGAAACGTGCTCACTTGTCCCTTCTCGACTTATTTGACAAGAGCATCCTGAAGGCGAGCCCGGATTTGAAGGTGTGTTTGATATTGAACGGATATCTACATAAATGGACAATCCGCAAGTTAAAATGCTCATAAATTTAAGAAAATAATAATAAACAAAAAGAACAAAGAAAGGGCCATTGGTTGTGGCGCACCATGGGCAAATGAGAGAAGGAAAAAATGCTACTGCTTTGCTTCCACTGCGTCCTTGCCTACTCTCTTCCCCGTTCTTCACGCGGATGGGCCGTTGAAAGGAGTAACACGCCTATCTTGGTAGGCTGTAGCTACGTCCCTTAACCTCCTCGCCTTCCTTCACACGGCTCGGGTCAAATCCCAACGGCAGACCGACCTTGGAGATTTTGATTTGCAAAATCCTTGAGAGTAAATGCTTATGCGGCGGTTTGAATGGAGGCACGCGCAGATAATAATGAATTGAGACGGTTGGTTGTTGAGTCGCCCCATTATTAAGTGATTTTCAATTTGTGACTTTTCCCTATCAAAGTTTCTCTTATGTCTCTTTCATTGATGTATTTATAGTTATGACGACCCTAAGTTTAAATAGGCCCCACTTTTTTTTAAAGAAAATTAAACCTTAAATAATTTTTATATCCATCCTTCAGTAAAAACAAAAAGGTTTTTATATATAAGCAAGTGTCAATGGATAATGGCTAAGAATTATTAGAGACATCAAATAAGGTAAAATTGTGAATAATGCTCAAGAAGGGTTTCAATTGTCACAAATGTTACAAATTTACTTTCAAGTAGTATTATTGAGACACATTCTAGTTATCATTAAATATTTTTTTTTATCTTCGGACTTTATTATTGGTTATATGTTTTTATATTGTTCACCTTGTAAGGCAATGTAGAGTCCTTCAAGTGCAAACCTTGAAAATACACATATTTACGATGTCGGTTAAATGGACTCTTATTCCTTTTTTTTTTTTTTAAATTTATAAGAATGTAGGTTCATTTGAGAATAAACTTGATAATATATCTATATATATATATATATATATATATATACCACTTAATTAAAAGTATCTAATCCCTTTTAAGGGATATCTAAGAATCTATCTTGAAAGATTTTTAAGTGCCAACGAAATAACGATATTCATGTTATCCCGATGTTATATCTCTACAAATATATATATTAAAATATATCAAAAATAAAATCAATAAAATTATAATGCATATAATACCCTGGTCACCCTCATCCTATTATACATTGGCTCATAAAGTGAAAACGGGGTCAGCAATAACTACCCCTATGCAGTCTTGTATCCCCATTCTTGAAACTCAAATTCATCTGCTAAGGATAGAGGCGAATACAACGAATATTGAAGTGAATCTCGAGTAGATGGAAATGCGACAATCATGTAGTTTTAGTCTTGCGAGCGGAATGCAAAGTAATAGACTGAAGCTTGTCTATTCCCAAGGTCAAGCAGGTCTCCAAACTTGTAGATAAAATAAATCAAACAAGAGCCATTATCTTAAAAAAAAAAATTGTTGCATTTTCGGGTCGCTTAGAGATTGCGTCATCGTTGTTGCATCGTCGTCGTCGTCATTGGCGTGAGTGTGGCGTCGCCCTTTCGGGGCGTCACAGTATGTATTTATTATTAGATAGTAAGGTATTTTTTTTTACTCTTTTGAATGACATTTTCATTAATTTTGTTGCAAACAACCTTTGTGAAATAGTACATGTTAATTTTTTCATTTATTATTCATCAATACATGAAGCTTTTGTTTTCCTTTAAAAAAATATTACGTATAACATTTCTTTCTCTTCTTTTACGATGGGGTTACTTTGTGTAGCCACCTAAATTTTGATATTGCAATCTTATTGCCAAAACACACGTAAATCACTCTCATTCTTATCAATTACGTTATAATGATTGATTTTCACTAATTAACTAATATTTCCTACCACTTTGGTCAATTAACAAGCACTTTATTCATCACCAAATCCCTTTCGCATGTCGGATGCCACTTTATGAGGAATCGTAAGCCAAAATCCTCTTCAAAAAAGGCAATTAATGTTTATTAGCTAACTAAGACTATTTTCCCCTTGTTTTGGCCAATATACCTTACTATTGGATCAAACCCCTCTTCCAACCACTCAAAATCACCCCACTTCTCTCCACAACATCTCAACAAGCTTCAAAACTTATCCTAGCCTCTTATTTGACCCTAAACGGTTGATTAAGGCTCCACACATCTTAATCACTTGTTAATTCACTAATTGTGATTAGAAATTCTAACTAATTTTGGGCTTTTAGTCCCACATGCACCAAAATACAAGAGTTTCCCAAAAGGAAAACTATAAAAAGTGTTCACCTCTTACCTTAATACTTTACACCATGCTTTGATTTACATCTCATATAATAAATATGATTTATATCCAAGTTCAATCCTTGCCTAAAGTCTTCAATGGGGTTAGTAGATAGATATCCAAAATGACCATGTAGTCATTAGGTGAGGCCATTTAACCTTGTTTGGAATAGCAACCATACGAATTTGATTTCCTCTTAGGTCTATTTAGGACCATGTTAGGTAATTGAACATATTAGTAGGCATGTTTAGTTAGATTTTGAATTTTATTCATGTTAGTTAAGCATTCCTTTTAGCTTCTATCTTAATGTTACATTACTAGACTTAGAACCTCGGCTAGAGATGGCAATGGTATTAAACTTCCTTAGTTAATCATGAAATTTTATTTTTAGAGTTTAGGGTGCTTTCATTTGGCATGCTCGGTGGGACAATACCCCATTTGCATTCATTTAAAATGGTTTTTAAATTACTTTCAAAGTTTTTCATTTCAAGTTTTCTATCTTAGTTTAGAGTTTCCTAGATTAATTTCAAGTTTTCTAGTTTAGTTTCAAGCTTTCTAGACTACTTTAATTATTTTTAGATTAGTTTCTCAGGATTTCGAGATCAATTTCAAATTTTTAGAGTAATTTTCAAAGTTTAATAGATCAATTTTTCAAGATAGGTAGTTATTTAAATTAGATTAGATGGTAGTTGGGTTTTCATGTTCTTTGCAGAGTATAACAGAGCGAAGCCTTGTCAAAATTCTCTCAAAATACTTGGACATTTTTAAGAAATATTCCCAAAAATTCATATTTTTGATCACCTATAGGAAAAGTGTGCTTGTGCGGGAGAAAGTGCACTGTCTTTGGAGAATGTGAACTTGTGCTTTGGAGAAAGTGTACCTATGCTTTGAGGAAAGGGTGCCTGTGCATCCGTAAGTGCTCCCATACAACACCGGATTTGTGTGTAAAATGTGCCTGCATCCAGAAGTGTGCCTACGTTTCACTGGATGCACCCATGCATCACTGACTATGTAAAAATTGACAGAGGTGTACTTATGCACTATTGTGTGCACCTATGCACTAATAAATGTGTCATTCTCTACAAAGTACATCCATGCACTAAGGTAAATTTTCTCAAACTTCAAAATTTTAAATTTTGTGTTTTTGGGATGGCTATCATTTTTAAGGGTTTTTAGTTTCTGTTTTAGTCCATTTATTGATTTTAGAGAAATATTCCTAACAAAATTTCCTTAGGGTTTGATAAGGGATTTTTGGTTAAATTGGCTTAGGGTTTGATGAGTGATCATGTTTTCATGTTTTGCTTCAATTTGGAATAGCATTTTGTATGCTCTTCTCTTGCACCCAAGCAGTGTGATCTTGAGAACCAAAAGCACCTCTAAACCATTTTTGCTTCTTGGGAATAAGTAGGAACAATCACCATTTAGTTTGTGCCTAAGAGAACAAACCTTTAATTTTTGGCAAGTGCTTGATCTTTTAGTTTAAGATCTTTTCACTTGATAAATAACCAAGGCTAAAATTTTTGTATGCTCTTCCCTTGCACCTAGTGTGATCTTGGGAACCAAAAGTAATTTTAGTCTTTCATTAAGAAGCACTTGGATTAATTGGGAATAAACCTTGTTTTTGCAAAGATTGATAGTAGTTAGTTGATTTACAAGCATTTTCATTGCTATATTTCTATGATATTGTGAATCTTGTTGAACTACTAACCATTTGTGTGAAGGACCTAGCATATTTTTCAAACCAAATTATAAAATTCACGTGTGATTTTAGGTTGTCAAAGGAAGTATGATAAAAACACACCACAATCATCACATTGTATTTACAAGTTTTGATTAAGAGCTATAAATCATCCACTTAACTAGAACATAACCCCTTTGGCATAATCCTTAAGCTACAACAATGGGGGTGGTCCTAGGAACCCTAAATTAGTTCACACAAGAGGGAACCTTGTGAATGAAATAGAAAAGTACTCCACACTACCAAACTGACTAGCACGCCTTGGTGAGATTAGAGTCAAAGTTATCTCCATTGCGACCCCAGTGATAATACACATGAATGCACTAGTTTCTCATTGTATTAGAAAGGGGTAAAGTAAATCCAAGATACTCCTTGGGAAACATTGGTAAATCGAGCTCACAGACATATCTTGTGACACATATAGAGAGAACCCCTAGGAAATCTTACCGGCTTTGAGCCATTTTTGGTCTTAGTTGTTATACTTGAGAGCTCTCACAAAGTGAAAACTTTGTTGGATTCAAACTCTTGTTTTTCAAACAAGGGAAATAATCTCTTAAAGTTGAAACCACGTGATATTTCATCATGAAATATATTTAGTGTTACTTTGACCTAGTTTTTCACTTGTCCTAAGACAAGGTGAAACTCTGCCAAAGTTACACCAAGTATTTTTCAACACCACTTGGTTTACACCTTTGTTTTCTTGTTTCCCATTTTGGGGTAAAAGGAAACAACATATACAGATACCTTGCTTGATCATATTACATGTCCACCACTTTTGTATTCTACTTGTGTGACTAGGTTGTAATGCTAGTGCATAAGTGTTGAAAGTGTGCATGGTACGTACTCATGATCTAGTAGGCCCTCATTGTCTCAAAAACCCATATTTGAGACTCATTATCATTTGTAGTTAGGTGATATCATCATTGTCTTCTTTTGATTTGTTACACTTCCCACATTATAGCCATACAATTGAGATATTTACATCTTGTTTCCATTTTGAAACTCGGCCTGAATCTCTATATTGTATTGTTACGCTGCTCACATGCATAACAATTCCTTGATATACTTAGACATAGTTTTTACATCCTAGCTTTGTCTTGAGTTTTGTGAGTGTTGAGGTTACTTTTTTAGCATCACTATAATGCCATTTTGATACTAAAATCTTGCTTTCTCACAAATTTGGATTATGTGTCCAAATAGCATTGTTACGCTTGCTCACATTTGTATCGTCCATGTTACAACACTTAGAATTTGTTAGTATTTAGAAACTGGTTTTTAGTATACCTTGTTAGAAGGTCACATCAACACTTTCTTAGCATTTAGGTCTTGTTTATTACAAACTTGACCTAACTGGTGATATTGTGTTGTCACTATTTGGTTTCAAACCTATCTAGGAAAATCTTAGGGAGTAAACTATTTGGTGTGACTAAATTTTGAGCGTTGTACGTCATTGTATTATTCTAGAAAAACTTGTGTCATATATTACCTTGCTAGGGTATCTTTTTCTTTATTATTTGGTTCATATGTTCGCATTGACCTATTGATTTTGTTGATATTATATAGTCACCTTGTTTTGACTATTTAACATCGTTACACGGAATTTTTTTGACTAATTTCCCTTTTAGTAAACCTCGGTGGAAATATTTCATGTTGTATCTCCTATATCAATTATGCCTACTACAAGAATGGGATCCTGAAGATTAGGAGCCGATATATTTGGTGGTGATGACCCTCTTTTAGAGGATAATCTCATGGTTGACCATAGTGGTGTAGCGAAAGATTCTCCTCGTATGAATATAGAGTGTCCTCCCACCAATTTTGATGATTACATTTTTCAAAACAAACATAAGGTTCTTATGCATTTCATGGAACTAGGAGCTAGGTTACCTTCCATAGTGGACCCTTCTATCATTGTAGAAATGGTTTGTTGAGAAGAAGTAAATCAACCCCATCGACTATTAATGAGATTTTAAACCCGTGTTATGCCTCTTCTTCATGCATTTAAAGAATAATGAGGAGATTTCATTTGAAAATGATGATGATTATTGAGTACCTGTTATTATAATACATTGTGAAGAAAATGAGGAACATGTTCATCATGCATAACCTTATTATAACGAAGTACTTATTCAAGAGGTGATGTTAGAACAACAGGGCCAAGCCCTCACTTGCCAATTGGAAACTTTGGCTTCACATATACAAAAGGAACAACCAAAAGTTGCGAAACAAGCTATACCAAAGGAAAAACAAAAAAAATTGTTTCACGAGTCCCCAATAAACACTCCTCGACATGAGACACAAAAATATCATTAAGAAGAATTTCTTGCATAGAATAAAGGAGGGAATACACCTAGATTTAACCCTTCGTATAGGCCTACGCCACCCACACAAGATCCCCTCTTCAATCAAAAGTATTCCACTACGAAGAACACCCTTATAGCATTATAAGAAGGAAAATTTTGTAACAGTAAGAAATACCAGCTTTGTGAGTTGTGCCCTTATCTATTTAATAGGGCCATGCTACAGGTACCTTTCCCATGACACTTTGATTTTCCAAAATTTGACAAGTATAAGGGAAAAGGTGACCCATGTGACCATATTAAATATTTTTATGTGGCATGCCAAGAGGTTGAATTTAGTGATGATTATCTTATGAGCCTCTTCCCACGAGTTTAGGAGGGCACACATTGGAATGGTTTATATGCATCCCCAAGGGATCTATATCCACATGGCTAGAATTAGCTGCACATTTTGTACGTCACTTTTCTTTTAGTATAGAGAGTGACATTACCATGCTATATCTCTCGTAATGACAAATAACAAAAAATTCACTGTGTTTTTACAATGATGTAGAGGATTAGCTAGCCACTTTCCTTGCTATATACCCAAAAAGTAGTTAATAAGAATATTTGTTCCCAACCTCCATCTAGAAATTACATTCCACTTATAAATGCATTATCGCAACACATTTGAAGAGTGTGTCTAAATAGGGAGTCAAATTGAAAAATCATTATTAGCTAGAGGAACTGTAAAACCTTTCCCCTGTAATCATAACGATTCCAATTTTCCAAATCTAATGATAAACTAAATTTTTTTTATAATAAGAACAAAAAATCCATTAGTGATGGGATGCTAAACTCTAGGTGCTTGTAAGCCATTCATAACCATGCACCTTTGAATACTGCAAAGGGAAATCCACCTATGAAGTATAAACACTATACTTTCACACCTCTATTTGAATCAATATTATCCATACTAAAGCAATTAGAGGTCGTTAACATGGTTAAGTGCCCTAAAACACAACCTATGGGGATGACGCATCTAAACCATCATGGTTTAGAGATAATGAAATTTTATGGATTTCATCATGTAAAGATTCACAAAAATAACAAGTGCTTAAGATTAAAACACTACATTTAAGACCTAGTCGACAATGGATATATAGAAGTAGACTTCACTTCCGTTGCCAAGTCTCCAAACATAAACTTTGGGATCTTTGAAGATCCTTTTCCCAATCAAAAGGAAAAGAAAAATATAAATTACGGACAACCGTCTAAGAATACTAATGCTAACTATGTGTCAAAAAAAGACCATTTTGATGCCTTAATAGGTTGTGTTGATCCATTGGTCAAGAAAATCAATATGATTTTAATTAAAACAAGAGAGTGTGTCATGTAAATGTGACGATCTCACCTTGTTATCTCATAACATACTCCCCCTACTCCTCAAGAGAGTCATTATGATGTGTTAGATCAACTAGAGAAGACTAAAACTAACATTTCAATCTTATACCTTCTAAATATTTCTAACGTCCATAAGGGTATACTTTGCAAAACCCTACAGCGATCAAGAGTATCTATTGATGTTGACCCAATGCATTTATAAGCCATGGTAGTGCAAATCGCTCCTATAAGACACATAACCTTCATCGACAAAAGCCTTAACTAAAAATCCCTCCCATAACCTACCTTTACATATTGAAGTAATAATCAAACCTAAGAAGGTCAAGAGAGTGCTTGTGGATGGCAGATCGGGTAAAATTTGTACTCTTACACTAGTTTGTTAACTAGGCTACACATAAACTAATTTTGAGACAAAGGTCATTACCATAAAGGCGTATGACAATGAAGAATGAAACTCAACTGGAATGATCACTTTCTCATTAGAAGTTGTTCCCATAACCCATGATGCGAAGTTCCGTGCCTTGGATGTGAAGCTCCCTTACAACATCTTGCTCGATCGCTCATGGATTCACACCATATAGGTTGTGCGATCAACATATCATCGTGTGTCTAAAGTTGGAGTATGAAGAACAAACACTTACTATACAAGGGATGCCCAACCATTTTCTCATTGCAAAGCATTTTCGGGATATTTTCCTACCATCTACGAGTGTCCCTCTACGGAGATTTTTTTCCTTGTTCATGTGGATGCCCTCACTTCACGAGTGGGAAAAGATACCACGACTCCTAGAGACAATAATGCGTGTACATAGAAATATCCTTTTGCTACGTGGGACATGAAAGTCATCAAAGACAGGGCGTGGAGAGTATAATCTTCAGTAAGCCCTTATGGTTCAAAACATTCCGCTATCAGCCCAAGCATGGGGTAGACCGTGTTATAAATTCCAAAGATCAAGGGAGAATTTCCCTTTTGACAATTTCACTTCAGGTGGCTTGCTAAAAGATGAAATAATCCTCAACAATATTATATTTCATCCTCAAGATGATGAAATGGCTTTGTGTTACAAGTCATCTAGGTATGTTATTGCTAATAGAATCATGCTTAGTATGAGATATCAAGAACATGGTTGTGGCCACTAAGAACGAGATCTGTTAAAAGATCTTCCAATACCTCATCGTATAATGGGTAAATCAGGTATTGGCATCCATTTGTAAGATTCTCACCCTTCATATAATGAGTATGCTTCTTCTTAGAATGAGGATAGTTTGTCTAAAAATGAAAGGGAAACATATTCCCGGTGTTATCTTTACAAATACCTTGCCACTACCAACCTATATTCTAACATGGATATCCTTACCATAACCCCCTGTTACACCCACCATATCCCCTATAACTTAAAAATTAGACCTCATCTACCCATCACTTGAAAATTGGGATCAACAACAACATATACCTAATGATGTGTATTAGAATGATGAGGCTATTAGTGAGTTCTGGGCATCGAAATAAAATTACAAGAAATTATCACAAGAAAGGGTTCTTCATTCAAAGGTCTGCATGTGTGTGTACTTTAGAGAGGAGGTATAATTTTTCAACAATTAAGTAAATAATTGAATAAGGGAAAGAGTCCTACTGAGAAAATCCTTGTGGAAAGAAAACGAGGAAGTCCTATAGCAAAAACCTCTTGAGGCACTGTGGAAAAACAAGTAAAATAACATATAGAAAAGATAGTGTACCCGTATAAAGATGAGGATCTCCCTTACCCACCATTGGTAGACGAATATCTCAATCTACATCCCGATCCTACGTGCGTGGAGGATGAATCAAATATACTAGTGAAAATACAATATATGTTACCATCAACACAAAGGTGTTACCTAGGATAGTTAAGTTGGGAGATTCACTCTCGGCTCAAGAGAATAAAACACTTATCGGAATTTTGAGATAGTAAACAGACATATTTTCTTGGTTGTATGTCGACATGCTAGGACTTGATCATACATTAGTGGTGCCTAATATTGTTGTGCACCTGGATGTCAATCCCATCAAACAAATTCTCTGGAAGATGCATCCCCATGTCGCCTTCTTGGTAAACATATAGATAGAAAAATTATTATAAGTAGGCTTCATCAGCCTATCAACTACTCGTGTGGATTTCTAATGTGATACTAGTTAAAAAAATCCATTTGGTAATAGAGTGTGTACTGATTTCAAATATATTAACAAATCTTGTCCCAAGGATGACTTTCCTCTCCCTAACATCAACATGACCATTGATTCTACTTCTGGTTATGAGATGGTAGCACTCATGGATGGCTTCTCCAGTTATACTTAGATAAAAATTACTGAGGATCTCAACATAAGACAACTTTCACAACCCCATGGGGGATGTTCTACTATCAATGTATGCCCTTCGGCCTTAAGAATGCAGGCATTACATATCAGCAGGTGATGACTATAATCTTTCATAACATGATAAGAAACATCATGGAATATTACGTAGATGATATAATAGCTAAATATAGAACTCGGGAGGAGCACTCCGTGATGTTTCAATGTATCTTTTAGCACGTAAGAGATTACAAAGTCTTCCTTAACTTGAAGAAGTGTGTCTTTGGTTTTTTTCCGGGAAATTACTAGGATTCAATGTTTGAAGGAGAGGAATATATGTGGACCTTGCAAAGGTCACAACTATCACAAAGATGCCTCCTCCTAAGAATATTAGATAGTTGCATAGCTTACAAGGGAAAATTCAGGCCATCAGAAGGTTTATTTCATAGCTAACAGAGACGTGTATTACATTCACACTTAAAAAATATGTTAATTTCACCTAGAGGCTAGAACAATAGCAAGCATTTGCTTTGTTAAACTAATAATTGGCTAAACCCTCTATTCTCATGCCACCCACGGTAGGAGAACCCTTTTTGCTTTACATTTCTGCTACACATTTTACAATTGGGGCACTGTTGGCCCAGTATGATCAAGAGAAAAGATAAAAAGTTGTATCTCGAGCTCAACTATCTGCGAATGAAAAAGGATTTCCCAGCCGTAGTGTTTTCTTTCCAAAAGCTATGCCACTATTTTACCAACGATAAATTCTAGCTTATTTAGAAGGTCGATCCTTTAAAATACTTACTGTCAAAACCCCCTAACTGGAAATATGGCTAATTAGATCAGCTTGTTAAGTGAATTCGATGTTAAGTGTGTCATCAAAAACTCAAAAGGGACAAGTCATAGTAGATAAGATAGTATAAGCTCCACTACCAAGTACCGAACCCTTGAATCTAGAGCTACCAAATGCATCTATCATGTACCTTAAGGAATCTATCATTTGGAAACTATACTTTGATGGTTCCTTTCCTTTCATGGTTCATGTGTCGGAGTTGTGTTAATCACTCATATGGGAGAATTGATTCCCCAAGCATTCCGGCTCAGATTCCCATGCATGAATAATATAGTGGAGTATGAAGCTCTCATCACAAGGATGAAGTTATCCATCAAATGGGATATCAAACAAGTCAATTGCATTGGTGATTTAATGCTCATTATCAAATAGGTCACATATGAATACAAGGTCAAGGATGAAAAACTACTTCCATATAAAAGAATGGTTGATTCCTTAAAGTAGTTCTTCGAGTAGATATCATTTGAAAAATTACAAAGAGAACGAACATAACAACTGATTCTATGGCTACAGTAAGATCCATGTTGAGTATTCCTCCAGGGAACAATGATATGCCATTCTTCGAAGAAAATCTAAGAACGTCGGCATATAACATACCATATTCCTTTATAGTGTGCTATGATGTTGATCCCTTTTCCCTAGGGTATGCTGAAATATTTAATTACCTCCATGATGGAACCTTTCCCACTAAAATTTTCCATGCTGAAAAACACACCCTCATCCAATGTATAACCCGTTATCCCCTACTTGGGGGCACCCTCTTCCTCTGAGTCTACGATAGGAATCTATTGTGATGTTTAAGTTTAGAAGAATATATCCAAGCAATTAAAGAGGTGAATGAAAGCATCTATGAGGATCATACTAATGGGATTGCACTTGCAAAGAAAATAGTCATAGTAGGCTACTATTGGCCTACTATGGAGCATGACTATTGTAACTATATGAAGAAATGCATGGATTTTCAAAAGTATAGAAACTTGATACATGCATCGGTGTAATCCTTGTAGCCTTTGTCACAACCCCTTGGCCATTCTCAAAGTGGGGTCTTGATCTAATAGGGAAACTTAACCCTATCTCTTTAAGATGGTCATAAATTCATCATTACTACAACTGAATACTTTATGAAATGGGTAGAGGTTGTTCCTCTCACCTATGTCAAAGGTGTCCTAATCTCTAATTTTATCATGAAACATATCATTTTTTGATACGGTATCCATTCGACTATTATCATTGATAATGGTAATCCATTTAAGAATATGATAGTGAAAGCACTCTACAAACGATTTCAAAATTCCCTTAAGTTCTCAAACCCATATTACCCTCAAGCTAATGGGAAAGATGAGGCTTCTAATATATCCATAATTCAAATTATGGAGAAGATGGTAAAAATATAGGCCGTGGATCGGAATCTATATATTCACCCCGCCCTCTCGGGCATTCGTTTCTATCCGCACTCCCATAGGTACCACTCCATAGTCCTTAATATTGGACACAAACATTGCATTGCATTTAGAGATCGATATCTCTTCTTTGCATATCGAGCTAAGGGACTACTTGAATGAAGAGGAGGACTACAAAGTAGCTCGACTAGCAAAGTTGGAGCTATTCGAAAATAAAATACTTCACGCTCTCAATCACCGTAAAGTGTATTAGGTTTGAGTGTGGTGAAGCTACAAAGAAAAAGAGCCTTACCTTGGTGTTAAAAGAGAATCAAATGAACACCAATAAGGACCATGTTTGAACCCAATTGGCTAGGACCATATGTTGTGGTTATGAAGTTTGGTTTAGGTTCCTATAAGATAGCCCATACGGATGATCAAGAGCTTCAGAACCCATGAACGAAATGCATCTTAAGAACTTATATACTTAAGTATGGGGTCTCTAAAATATAAATAAAATATAAAAAGTATAAAAACATAAAAAGATAAAGATAAATAAATAGGTGTGTCCAATAATGAAAACCATGTAATGGCAATGCTTTGGACAATTCCTTTGGTATAAACCAGTTTCCAATGCTAAGGGAGGGTCTTTGTTAACAAGTGTCTTAGGATTAGGAGTACGCAATTTTTTTCCTAAGTTTGTCTTTTCCTTTGTCTCAGTCCCTTGTGAGCCTACCCTTTTTTTCCTTGATCCGACTGATTCAACCATTTGGAGTACGAGATAATTTAACTTTGAATGAACCCATCTCACTCTAGAGGTAGCTTCACAGCGTCACTTCTAGAATATACCACATGGCATTCTTCTCTTGTACATCCCATCTAACGTTGGGGGCATATTTGTTTCTTCATTTCTTTACGCATTTGCTTTGGAAAACTATTTAGAAAATGTCAAAAACATTTGTATAATGTTTGAAAATCCCAAAACATACGAGATGTATTCCTTGGAAATATCTAAACATTCAATTACTCTCCTTAGAAAAATCCAAAACAATAGAAAATTTTATTGAAGATAAAAACCAAAAGCAACGAAAAACATCCCAAAACTATCCCACAAAAACAAAGTAGTGGTTTACTTACTTTTAGTTGTCAGTTTGTATGGTTTTAGTTGCATCACTTTTTCATATTGTATGCTTTAAATTGGATTTACTTTCTTACTTAGATTGAATGTTACTTTATTCTGTAGTGTATTGCATTGAGTTCATTTTATATTGCATACTTGTAAATAAATGTGTTGCTTTGATTAGATTTGTTTAACTTGTGCTTGTTAATTTTTACTTGTACATTGTGTTATCACTTCATCATCATATCACATATAACCATCACATCTATACATCATATATCAATAAATGCTAAGTCTACATCATACATGTATGCTAAAGCTAATCATCAAGTACCATATCATCAATGGGGCAAGAGTAGTTGCGCATGGTAACAAATCTATCCTCTCCCCCCATACCAATATCAAAAATATAAACATGTTTTAATAAAATTATCTCATCAACATGTAGTATGAAATAAACTAATTCTATCTCATAATCTAGCATGTGATGCAAACATAAACATACAAATTAAGCGTGATATCTCATAAAAACATATCATACATCATTAATCCATGAAATCATCATACATCATAAAAAATATAAATGTCCATGTACAAAAAATGTGTCTCAAAAGGAATATCTCGATACAATGAGCCATTATGGGAATCTATACAAATACGTTCCTTCATCATGAGGCATAATAAAAAACACTATATAACATACATCTGTACAAAAAAATGCCTTCATCACAAGGCATGATAAAAAAAAATTACATGTACATCGTTACAAAATTATACCTTCGTATCGAGGTGATACAAAAAACAATACATCTAGTACATATATAAGAGGTTCAACCATGACTCTCACCCTCTCTGGGACTGCCTGGCCTAAGGCCCCGAGGAGGAGGCTACGATGTGAGGTTTCTACATAGGCCACTCCACTCTACTATAGTGTAGGTTATTGGACTAATATGGCTGATCGTGAAGTCCTCTGAGATATAGATGTGGACCTGGTAACATCTAACTAATCAAAAGGAGTATCCCTTTGTCTCTCTCAAATTTCCTAGTGGTACAATGCCTTGTAATAATAAGACTCGCCACTAGCTCTCATCATATCTACTAGTATATCTGGAATCCCAACTACTAAGGATACCTGCGGTAGAGCATCACGCTCCTGTCACTCTGGATATGTCTTCTCTTGCCTATGTACGCTCTATTGACCACCGATCCCACTCACCCACCACTTGGGTCCTTTCTATTATCACCGATCCCTCTCTTATTATAGCTATAGAGTATCTTTTATCACATGATCTCACTCACTAATATTTTTATCCTTCTCTTCTTGTAGATGTAGACCATCTTTTATCACCCGATCTCACTCACCGAGGGCATGTAATCTCTTTGTTCGGCCTTATCTCACTCTATCACAAGTTGATCCCTATCTGCAATAGCCTAGTCTCTTTGAGTAATGACCTGATCCCTCTTGGATGTTATCCGGAGTTGTAGAACTATCACTCATCAGAATCGCTACCGCAAGGCAGCCACCTACCCACCGAGTCCATATAACATTTATATCCCGAGTATTCTCCTTCATATCCTCTCCACCCCCGTCATCTCCTTCACCTCCTGGTGGACTGTGTCGTGGACTCGCATGAGGGTTGATGGAGGTTCCGCATCACTACTTGTTGTACTAAGACCTCGCTATTATACTATCACCTACAAAACTAGTACCCCTATATGAAGGATTTTTGTGGACCTTCCTTGGCCTGCTTCTGTGAATCGGGCCATGTACCCCTACGTTGTTGCACCTATTACATCTTGTTCTATGGTCAATCTACGTTGTATTATTATCACATACCACACTGTATAATCTGGGGTAGTCCCTGGATCTACTATTTGTGTCTGTTATACCCAAGGTTGTGGAACCACCTGTACACAGCTCACGTGAGATCGGTCCAACCTAATCTGGCATCCCATGTGGAAGATCTCTCTATATCAATGCATGCATACCACATCTCATCACCAGGAATCCCTTGAATGAGACCAAAATGATGTTGGACCCTATTTACCCTATACCAATCTAGGATATAGCTCATGTTCCCATTGATGAAATGATCCACTACAGTTGTACTCAACTCAATTACATCCTTAGGCCAATGGTATAACCTATATGGCCACCATGTGATCATATGAGGTTGTACCTTGTCAAATACTCACCTATAATAGTCATTGTCGCCCATGTGGCTGCGAATGTCATCTCCTTTTGGAACCCAGCCCATGAAGGAAGGCTCTCCAACAACTCAAGCTCTCATAGCTACTGCAGGGTGGCCTATCACAATAATATCCCAAGACCATATCTATACTAATGTGGTTAAAGCTACTTATCTCTTTCCATGATAGGTTATCAAGTGTAAATCAAAGTATAAATGACCCAAGATACACCGACCCTACAAATACACCTCTCCTTGAAGTATGTTGCAAATCACGCCAATGAGACCCGGAGGGAATTTTAAACTAGTCTTATCAGGAAGCAACATGCCACTAACAAGAGATAATAAATATACAGGGACCCATCCTAGCCGTGGATCAGCCATGAACCTCTTAACCAAAACTAACATACCCTGGCAGGGGATATCTATTACTACGAATGTCATGGCTATATATTGTGCAATCCAATCCTAGAGACCATCGTATGTAAAAAAATAACCTTGAATAGGAATTCACAAGATCCACCAAACATATTTCAATGTAATACTCACCTCACTAGTAGGAAGTTAGTAAGTATGAATCTCGCTCCACCATCTCTCGCTTAAGGCTATGATCTAAGGTAATCCATGGCATACGCGCTATGTAGGATAAACATGTTACTTCCATGGTAATATCTAAGAAAATCCAGTCCCAACATCTAAAATTTTCCTCGTAGGCCCGAGTCACGCATGTCACTCTCGCATCACTAAGCACATCCAAATCCACCTACATAACTAATCAGGTCAATTATTATGATCTTTGTCTTCTATTCTACCATGTAATTTTTTTCTAAATCTATTTTATCATTAAAATTATACTATAATTCATCTATTTATTCCACCTAGGGTTTTATAAAACCTTATTTTTCTCCTAAAAACTAATTTAAAATTGTATTTTGTGCATGGGTACACCCCAGTGCACTAGTGCACCTCCACATGCATGAGTTCTTTTCTCCGCATGGGCACATTTTCTTCAAGTGTGGGTACATTTTCCTCCACAAGGGCACATTTTACCTAGCGTGGGTGCATGTTTCTCAACATAGGCACATTTTCTCCCTTCTTCTCATTAACCTAGATGCATGGGTGCACTCTTCTTAGCATAGGCACATTCCCTTATGCACTGGCACATACGGGCTCATGCTCTAAAGTAAAAAAAACCAAAAAACCAACAAAAGAGAAAATAAAGGGAAGGGCACATTGCTAAGGACATAGGCGCCCACACATTTCTTCTCCCAATTGCGCATATACGCACTTCGCATTCACTAGCGCATAGGCACCCCCGCATAACTAAATTTTTTAACAAGCTAAAAACTACATAAATGCATAGGTGTGTTGGGTTATGCATAGGCACACAGGTGCCCATGCAACCACTAGCATAGGTGCGTGCCCCTCTTTTTTCCCTAAATTTTCCCTAAAAACAAGAATTTTAAACCAAAAATTAAATTCTTTGAAAAATGAGGGTAAAAAGAGAAATTTTGTGCACCTGTAGTCCATCCACTGGGAGCTGCATGTAGTCCCTCACGTGGTCCACACAAGTGCCTCTGGTTTGGTACTCTCGTCATTTCCTCTTATAGGTCAGAGCTCAAATCAGTAGTAAAAATGGTAAGTGAATGTGGTAAATAACTTGCTGCGATGACTTATATACCCAATTTTACCTTCCACAACATGTTTCTCGCCCCGAAGTGCCCTGAAACTATTGTTTTCCTTCTAAAATTCTTCTAACACTTTCCATGATAATTATTTTTAATAAATAATTATTTTTGGCACATTTTCCCTACGCTTAGGGAATTTTATGCCTTATGTTTACTTTTAACATTATCTGATAACTTTGTTATTTCATCTATAACATTTCATTTTGTTAAAATAAAAAAATCAAAACTATCAAAAATCTTCAATTTTTTTGTAAAATCATTAAAAATTCAAAAAATTGTAAAATCTAAAATTTTGCAAAAAATGTCAAACAACATATATGCAGCTAAATCCTATTTCAATTACATTCTCCTCAAACATCGAAATATGTCTTAGAAAAACATCTTTCTAAGGTTCTTGCTTGTTCTAGTCTCAAATGACTTGCGGATCATTGTGATCTACCTCCATTAACAAAAGCTTGGTTGCATGCTATGTTGGTACTCCCGTACAATAGTGAGTTACTAGAGACTGTGTCATAGTGCATGAAATATTTTCCATGGGACTACTTATGTCCTTCGTTATTCCCCTCGCATGTATGATTTCTTGGAGAACCATTTTTAACCCTTGTCATTACAACACAAACATTTGGGAATTGTAGATTGATTACAAAATCATTAGTGTAACTTTTTTAAATGTTGTTTGTTTGAGTATGTTTGATTGTAATGGTTTCTATGTTAGGTTATCTAGTTTACTTTCTCGTATTGCATTTCATTATGTATGTTGCATGGAGCTAAATATCATTTAACTTTATCGTATTGCATTGCATAATGTATGTTGCATGGAGTTACACATTTTTAGCACTAAAAAATTGTTAGTTATGTAGATTTTCATGTTATCTTAAACTTTTTCTTATATTTAATAAAGGTCGATGATGTAGATCTAGGGGAAAAATGATACAACAAAGTTGCTTATTGAAAGGTTGGATGCAAAGATTGGGCTTGTCCTATATTCTCCATTCTTATTTTTTCCCCATTATCATTTATCATCACTACTAATTTTTCTTCCAAATCACCTAGGAAAATAAACAACCATTTTTTATCCCCGTATTTACTCTTCTAAATAACCAAGGGTTTTGTGCCTGTTCTATCCATTTCAATAATATTTTCAATTGTTGATTGACTTCTTTTATCACCCCATCAACACTTGAGGGGGCATCCTTCATTCTACTAATATTTCTTCAAAAAATTACATGTTTATACTTGTCTACTATATTTGAAGTGAATTCACTTACTTCACCTCAAACAGGAGCAAATGTAGACACCTGAATTCTACTTTTGCAATATTATTGCCAAAACTCACACAAACAACTCTCTTTCTTATCAATTCTGTTATAATTAGTGATTTTCACTAATTAACTAATGGTTCTTGCCAATTTGGTCAATTAACAAGCACTTTATTCATCACTAAATCCCTTTCGCATACGTGATGCCACTTTTTGATGAATCGTAAGCCAAATTACTCTTCAAACAGATAATTAACATTTATTAGCTAATTAAGCCTATTTTGTCCTTGTTTTGGTGAATATACCCTACTATTGGCTCAAACCCCTCTTCCAGCCACTAAAAATCACCCCACTTCTCTCCACAATGTCTCAACAAGCTTCAAATTCTTATCCTAGCCTCCCAGTTGACCCTAAGTGTTTGATTAAGGCTCCACACATCTCAATCATTTGTTAATTCATTTATTGTGATTAGCTAAGCTTAATCATGATTAGCAATTCTAATCTAATTTAGGGATTTTAGTCCTACATGAACCAAAATACAAGTTTTTCCCAAAAGGAAAACTATAAAAAGAGTTCATCTCATACCTTAATACTTTACACCATGCTTTGATTTACATCTCATATAATAAATATGATTTATAGCCAATCTCAATCCTTGCCTAAAGTATTCAAGGGGTTAGTACATGGATATCGAAAATGACCATGTAGTCATTTGGAGAGTCCATTTCACCTTGTTTAGAGTAGGAACCATACGAATTTGATTTCCTTCTTAGGTCTATTTAGGCCCATGTTTAGTTAGATTTCAAATTGTACTCATGTTAGTTAAGCATTTATTTAAGATTCTATCTTAATGTTTCATACCTAGATTTAGAACCTTGACTAGAGATGGCAATGGTGTTAGCCTTCCTTAGTTAGTCATGCAATTTTCTTTGTATAGTTTAGGCGCTTTCACTTATTTTTCCATAATGACCAATGAAAATAAAAAGGAACACTTGTGTCATATCGATATCGATACTACTCCATGTTGTTTTTGGTCTATTGGTATTCCACATTTAAGTTTGTGGATACACTGTGCAACACTCCCCCTAACTTTTTCTTTTCATGGAGACACCACTTGCAATCAATGGTGTTTCTCGCTTGGTTGAAGGATGCTCCAACCCCGCAACTTTATAATTTTTAAACTTGTGTTCATTTAACTAATATTTAAATGCTTTTGGCCCCCATAGATATATGACATTATGTTTCCAAATTTGAAAACAACCGCACACAATTCAAGTTTCATAAGTCGGGTCATTTTATTTAATCGGTGGCATGAAGGAACAACTGAAAAGGAGGAAAATATAGTGGTTGTATTCATGACCCGTATGGCGAATACAACACTAATATTTCTTCACAAAAATCTCTTTCTTTATTATACAATGTGTTTTTCCTTGCTCATGTGTCTATTATTCCAACTTGAGATGGCCTTTCCTTTCTACCCTTCAAACCTTGTTATTGTTTTTTCCATTGATACCCCTGTCACTAGTTATGTAGTTTCATTTTTCCCAACGAGAGTTCTTACATTGTTTGTTGTCTTGGATTTTTAGATAATTATGACTTGAGATTCTCTCATGAAATAGTTCTAATGTAATGAATTTAAAAGACATTCTTTTGAGGGTGATGGTAGTAAATTTAGTATTTTTTTTAAGATTCTATTTGGTTTTAGTTATGAAGGTGAACTTTTGGTAGTAAGAAAATCATACAATGTTTTTAATTATGTCTATTTTCATGTGTGTAAATATATAGTGGTTTACTACTAGACACAAGTATATTTTTTTAGTGTAGGACACTAGTTTTGTTGGCCTAATTCTTCCCCGATTGAATTTTTTTATTTAGGCATTCTAAGAAAGATATATTAAATAGGTCTTACACTTTCTAATGCCTAAAATCTTAAATAGTTACTCTTTAACAATTCTAATTATTTAGAAAAATATTGATGTTCATATGGAGGGCCTAAATCTTGAGAGATGTGTGAATAGGAATTTTACCTTCTTAAAACCCAAAAAAGTAATGATGTGTGTGAAATCTTCTAGTGTAGATATCCTTATGGATAACATTGCATTTAGAGAATTTTTATTAAAGGACTTTCAAATGGTCATTTTTATGAAGAGAGTGCATCCATAGGTATTGTATAAATGTTTGGTCTATGTTTAGATCTTTGGTTGCTAAAAATGTTTTAACACCTATACTTGTATTTTTAAAGGAGGGTGTGCAAAAACCCAAAGCGCGAGGATCATGAGGGATAACATGAACATCCACAGGCATGTGAACAAAAGCATGACAAGATCTCGCGAGGAGCTAACATCAACCAAATGTACATCCAAAGATTCTATAAATGGGAAGAACCTCATTACAATCCACAAACCCTCTCTCAATTTCATAGATCGAAATGGTGTACATATAGGAGATGTTAAGTAAACCTTGGTACTGCAATCATTAAATATTGATTGGAGAAGGGAGTTATATTCCCGCATAGAAAATTAATTCCCAATGACGTATATGACGCACTAACGTGTAAGGGAATCCCATAGTGACCCCTAAATGACATGCGAGACCTATGATCTCGGATAAATGAGATGACTCACCTAATGATGTGGATAGTAAATAAAACGAACACCCCCTTTCATCATAACTTAGGATGAGGTAGAAATTTAAAAATGAGAGATGGGTACCGATGCGAGGCTTTGATGAGGTACCCATACACAACAAAGAAGTCCCAAGTAGTGAAGGAAAATTCAGTGGTAAAAACATCCACCAAAAGAAAAAAACATACTCTCTAATCTAAGAAAGATGCCAAAGATGGGTCCCAGCTATAGACGAGCCCGATAAGGTACCCATTGACAAAGGGGAAATCTCTTCGAAGGAAGAAGAAGAGAGAAGAAGAGGGAGAAGAGAGGAACGTGGAAGATGCCATGGATGGATCTGAACTTAGAATCTCTAGTAATTCTCCTAGAAGAGTTTCGATAACATGATCCTTTAAGTCTAGACTAAAGAAGAGCCACCCACACTAAAATTTCTGCATGGCCTTAGGAAGGATAAAAATATAGTGTTGGAAGTCCACCCACTCTGTGAAGGAAACTCAAGGCGATAACATGAAGAATATTGGGTCTGTGTAATGCCCACTTCCCTACGACACTTAGTTGATTATCATTTTGAGTTATGCAGACTTTAGATATGGACATGGCTTATACTTATGTTGATTAGCATGATGTTTTGTGATTAGATGCATTTGGATTACGGTTGGATTTTGTTTTCAGTATGATCTACACTGACTCATGGACAAACTATTGGATACTGATATTATTTTTATATGGATATATTGCATGTGTTCTAACATTGGATTTCTTCGCCATGATGAGTAGAATGTAGTTGTTGAATTTACATTACTGTGATTTTGGATAATGATGCAATGCATAATTAAGTTGTGATTTAGACCTAGAATAATGGATAATTGAATTACGTATAGATGTTAATGAATTTCATGCATATGATTATTTTGGATATTTTGACATGGCCGCAAGGCCGAAGAGGGTATTTTGCATTTTGCAGGAAACACAACATGATCACAACCATGAGGGGGATTGGGGACCAAACACAACAGGATGTCGGGTGGTTACAACATTGGTCGTCAAGGCAACTAGTAAATTGTATTGTGTTACCCTTTTATTCTTTTATGTGTTGAGAAAATTTCCATGTGGGGGAAATTTTCTAATGTGACCAAGGGGGTAAGAATTTTATTACTTGTTTTACTTGATTTAGTAGGTGAATTCTTTTGTGAAGTCCTTTTGTTAAATTACTTTTGTTAAGTGTGTTTGGATTAATGTAATATCTTGTTTTAGTTTTTAAGCCTTGGGGAAAGTCAAGTGGGTGTAATAAATTTTGATTGTTGGCTCCTTGAGCCTTGTGTGTCCTCTTGTATTGAATGCTTGGTTTTGAGTGTTGACCACTCCATGCTCTTAGAATCTCGAATTTGAGATTGAGGGCAATTTTAGGGGACTTGTGGGACAAGTTAAACTTGTCCCACACTTCCCAAAACCCCTTACCAACCATATCTATGGGTTGGGAATCCAAAAAGGGGGTTATTTATTGTTTTGGGAAGGGAAATATGACTTTGGAGTGCATTTTCCTCATTTTGCATTTAATTGTGCCTTAAGGCACATGGGAAAGGGTTGAATGTGGAAGAGGGTTGTCATTCAACCCAACCACCCATTTATGGTGTTTTGGGATTTGAGTTGACCTTGGGAGATGGTTTGAGGATGTGTGATGTGGCATCCTACATGGAGCCACATCACCCTCACCCTTACCTTTGATCTATTTATTGAAACTTCCTCTCTTGTTGAGGGGGTTGGAGCTTTGTTTTTGTGTTGTTGAAGAGTTCTCCTTTGTTATTTTTGAGAGAGAAGAATTGGGAGAAAGAGATAAAGAGAGTTTTTGGACTTGCATGCTTGGATTGATTTGGGAAGGAGCTTGGACAAGTTTCTTGGTTTAGGCTTCTCCAATGGAGAGGTAGGGAACCCTCTCCTTTGTTTTTTCTTTCATATTATTATTGCTTCTATGCTAAAATTGTGAAAAAAAAAAATGCATGTTTACTTTGGTGTAATTGTGAAAAATGGTTTGAATGCTTATTGTGTAGTATAGGAGAGGTCTATGGGAATACTCATGAGGGAGGCAAAAGAGTAGATTAGGATATTGTGGAGGGAGTTTGAGAGGGATGCCCATCTTGGGTAGGAATGTTTGCATTCTACCTTGTCTTTGAGGAGCCATAAGAGCAGGGAGGCATAAGACTATGGGAGGAAAAAGGGGTACTTAAGGGAGGCATAAGAGTCATAGGGGCTTGTGTTTTATTGTGGAGGGTTTTGGATGGGCATCTCATCTCATTTGGGAGGCATAAGGAAAACATTCCCATAGTTCCTTCTCTTGTTGGCTTGGATGCAAGCCTTGTTGTGTAATGTTTGATGTTATTGTGTGTCTCCTTGTTTTTCTATTTTAGCTTAAATGTTGTGAAGTACTTGTATTGTGGAAGCATGTATTGTTGCCTTGAGTTGGAGACCACCCCTTCATTGTGTTGTGTTTGGGGCTCGGGGGTCAATGGAGGAGATTGCTTCTCTTCTCCATTGAGATTTGGTTGGGAGGAGAGTGTTGCCTCTCCCCCTATCTTGGTTGTGATTGAACTTCATGGAACTTGGAGCATGGAAGAAGAACTCTTTGGAGCACATGAACCTTGTTGTTGACAATGTGAAGACATCATGTATTTACCCACCTTGAGTGGAGGAAAAATGTAATATTGTTTGCTTTCTTTAGCTTCCATTGTTGTAAATTTATTCCACATGAAGTAGGGTATGTTGTAATAAGACTTTTAAGGAAAGTTGCATTGGAATGATAGTATTTCTTGCTCTAAGATTTATTGGAAAGTGTTGTAACAAATGTTGAATGAAAGTTGTTCTTTTGAACTCCTATATTAAGCATGTAATATAGATGGAATTAAAGGTTGAAAGGATGACATTTTATCTATTCTCTTTCTTTCTTGATTTGGAACCTCTCATGAGTTGTTAATCTTATTTACATGTTAGTAGTTCTTGTTTTAAACCTTTTCGAAAGTAATTTTAGAGCCCTCTTGAAGGGTGTTGGGAATTTACAAAAAAAAAAAAAACTCCTTTCAATATTATAACTTACTCTTAATTTTATACATCAAAAGCTTAAATTTTCCCTCATCTCATTTACATGTCCTTTTGCTTCCTAAGAATGTTTTATTTAATCCTTTGTATAAATCTTATATTTGCTTCCTAAAACATCTATATTGTATAATTGATGTATAGATAAATTTTCATACCACTTTAGTTATATTTTATGTATATATTATTTAGGTCATAACATATTTTACCCTATATTGTTGTTGAAATGGTAAAAATGATTGCACAGCTAACATTCAAACTGTTGCAGTGCTTGCAAAGATGGTTTGTGGTCGTCTATTTAATAGTGTTGCAATAGACAAGAACTAGAGGTATATTAAGACAGTAATGCAAATATCACACGTTGAAATGTTCTTGTAAATGCAAAGCAAATTACATTTCATGAGTGTTCTGATATGAAATAGACCCACTTCCATGAAACTCCCTTCCTCGGGTGACGCTGTGAATGGGTGAGCCCCATTGGAAGGCCTTGTAAAATTTATTGTTTTTTCTCTTCATACAAACTAGCAAGTTCTGGAAAGATATTTCAAAATACTACAAATTATACAATCTATCAAACTTAAAAAAAAAAAAACATGTGGGTGGCATGATACGAAACAGATCCACCTTTGTGAGATTTCCTTCCCGGGTGACTGTTTCACCGTCCCTAATCGATTCTGTTTCTTCTGTGCGCCTTTCCCTGTCCACCACTGAACACTGATAAAAATATCTTGAAGGTGGAACCCGAATTTGAGGACACGTCCAGCACGGAACCGTTGATGACAGTGGGACAGGCCGCTGTTTTGTTTTTCTTCTCCCTTTTAATCGCCCCTCGTCTTTTGATGAACATCACAAAGGAAATCCTCAAACTCGAAGATGATTTCTTTCTTGAGCAGATATAACATATAGTGGGAGAACCTGCCGTCTTTTTTTGGAGCACACCACGCCCCGCGTACACCTCATAACACCCAATGAGAGTGGCTGCTGCCCATGCGGCCCAACTATATTTCTTTGTCCAGTCGCCCCATAATACTCCTTCTGCCCCAATAAAACTTGAAACGTTCACACTGCCTCCTCCTCTTCCAAGTTTGTCTCTGTCCACGCGCACAGGGACTGAAAAGAGAGAAAACCAACTTTTCCACGCGGCCAGGGAGGCCAAACAGCGTATCCATGTGCTAAATGATGCGTCCAATGTTGTAGGCGGCTGGTTGACCATGGGGAGGGTGAATTTTCAATATCTAATTGATTAAATGTAGATGCGCCGTGTGGAAGAAGATCTTCATGGCCGCCAGGTTTGGAATGGGCCACCCACCGCCCAACCATATTCATTTATAATTAAGTTGAAAAGTTTCCCCAAACGTTTCTTACTTCCTTGTATAAAGGAAATTTCAAATTTGGTTAAGCGCTTTGTCTAGCATTAGCAGCGTAGGATGTGAATCTCTCTTAGATACATTAGATATAAGAATGGTGGTAGGTATATCTTAGTTTATTAACAATATACAATGAAATTAAATTGAACGGTATCAAGTACATACCGAAATGGGTGATCCTTATATAAATATGTATACATATCTCTACGTATGTAAATATAAATATATATATATATATATATATATATATATACATACATACATACATATAAAACTACAATTACGTATAATGTATCATCTTAATTTTCGAGATATCCTATTATAATGAAGGATAAAGTAAGTATATATATATATATATATATATATATATATATATATATATATATATATATATATATATATATATATATATATATATATATATATATACATATTTATATTAAAATGTATTAAATTTTAAAACAACATAATTTAACCGAATAATAAAGTAAGAATTCGAAATCGAAGTGGTTAATATATTCGATTCAAAGTAAAATATACCTTACTCTTGAACTACCTTTCAGTTTTATTGTCAACACGATATTATCCGACATCAGACAACTTACTCACATGATGACCCTGCAAATCTCTGTGGGGCGTCGAATGAGATAGATCCAAATATCTCTGCCTTCGAGGTACCTTCGTGATCGAGGTGGTTTTCAACCCTGTTCTGAACTCTCTCGATGTAATTAATACTCATCGAGCCGAGTGGAAGCAACTCGCGAGGTTAATAATTCGCCATACAACAAAAAAAAAAAATTTGTCGCATTTTCGGGTCACTTATTTGTTGCGGCGTCGTCTTTGTCGATGTCGTGAGTGTGGCGTCGGCTCTTTTTCGCGGCGTTACATTTTGGTATCAGAGCCAGGGGTTCGAAGCTGGGACCCTTGGGCACACGCAGGAAAACGCAGAACAGGAACACCTAACTTAGTACAGAACATTATTCTTTTAAAATATGAAACCATATTGTTGATAATTATAGTAAACAGAAAATTTTGAAAACTAGCACAAGACCTAGTACAGTGAACTAACTCTCACCTTGATTTGTGCAGGAGGTGCGGATTGGGCGAGGGGTCTCTTCACATAGACCTAGACATACCACCGCCGAGCAGTGCAGCAGGCTCTTACGCCTCGAGATTTTATAGACACTTCAGGATGTCAATGCCGCTATACGCGGAGAGCCCTTGGGAGGACGACTTGCTAGGCATAGTTTGGAGCCATCAGTAGATGCCCAGGCATCCCCTCGACACAACGAGGAGCACGGGCGTAGAATTTCCGTGCGAGTCGGCTAGGGCGAGTTGCCACGAGAGAGGACATGGGGACAGGATTTCGGGACATAGGGGCGGAGTCTCGGAGCCCTGGGCAGAGGGAGGAGCATACAGAGAGACCTAGGATTCGTCATTCATCAGCTGCAGACCATATCAGGGAGATCCTGAAGCTGTGACCATCTCAGTATTCAGGAGATATAGGCGGTTTCCAGGAAGAGGCCTGGTTGGTGAGCTTGAGCGGATGCTTCAAGCTCTGTCCTTGTAGTAGCAACACGAAAGCTCGTGTTGCGATCCACCTTCTGAAGGATGGAGCAGGAGTTTGGTGGAGGACCGAGGAGCAGAAGCTCCATGTCGACTCGAGAGATGATTACAGGGAGCTGTTTGAGGAGCGGTTTAGGAGCAGTATTTACCCGGAGGTTTATTCAAGAATGGATAGATGAGTTTCATGACCTCCGTCAGGGATCGATGACAGTAGCTGAGTATGAGAGTCGATTTCTGGACCTACTTCAGTACGTCGACTATATGCAGGATGAGCAGGTACGGATTCACAGGTTCATCCGGGGCCTGAACTTGGATTTAGCTGGCGCAGTGCGCATTCACTGCCCACAGACATTAGCAGAGACCGTGGAGAAGGCCTATATTGCAGAGGAGACACGGGGGAAGACACAGCAGGCTAGAGATAGAGTTCGGAGCCGTATCCAGCAGATGCAGGATAGTAGGTCGAAGGGGTCAGTTCCTCCTCCACGGGGTGGACAGAGTTCAGGGCAGGCTTCATTTAGGCCACCACAGCAGCAGCAACAGCAGCAGACCCGCCCACCTTACCAACCTCCTCAGAGATTTGATGCACAGAGAGGACATAGTATGGGGCCTCCTCCTAGAGGTCCCATCAGGACACAGGGTGCACCGAGAGCTCAGTCAGTCGAAGCTCGTCAATCCATAGCCGGATTATCAGGATCGGCATCTCAGTCATCTAGAGTACCAGCTGGAGCCACTTCCCACTGGAGAGGATCAGGCGGCTGTTATGGTTGCGGAGTCGTTGGGCATATTTGGAGAGATTGCCCACTTAACCCTACCAAGGGTAAGACACAGAGCTCAGAGCCTACTGTTGGAGATATGGCACGGAGTCATCGGATCTACGCAGGTCGAGAACCGCCCGGTGAGCATCAGTCTTGTAATTGAGACGACGGTAATGTTGGAGGTATTTCCACCTCTATATTATTTGATTACGGTTCTTCGATTCTTTCATTACACCATCTTTGGTAGAGCGTTGTAGAGTGGTGGCGATTAGGCGGGGCCGTAGTTGGGACGTAGAGATGGCTTCGGAGCGAAGATTTCAGTAGACTCCTTAGTTAAGGAGTGTGTAGTAGATGTGGGACCCTTCACCACTACTTCTGATCTTCGGATCCTTCCATTAGGATCTTATGGCATCATTTTAGGCATGGATTGGTTGTCCGCCCACAGAGCTAGAGTGGATTGCTACCACAAGACTATTGCTTGCATAGATGATCTTGGGTAGAGTCAGTGATATCAGGAGTTAGGAGACCCGTTTCTATTCGCACCATCTCCGCTATGCAGCTTAAGCGGTGTATGCGACGGGGTTGCCAGTTGTATGCTGTTACAGTTAGTGACAGATCAGAGGATGAGTCGGGGGACCTTCCCTCGATGATCATCCCATCTTATCAGAGTTCACCGATGTGTTTCCAGGGGAGCTACCGGGATTACCTCCCCCACGTGAGATCGACTTCCATATAGATCTAGTTCCAGGCGCAGAGCCTATCTCACAAGCACCCTATCGGATGACTACTCCTGAGTTATGTGAGCTCAAGTTGTAGCTGGAGGGCCTTCTGGAGAAAGGCCTAATCCGACCTAGCGTATCCCCTTGGGGTGCACCAGTTATCTTCGTAAAGAAGAAGGATGGATCTCTTCGGTTGTGCATTGACTACCGTCAGCTGAATAAAGTAACGATCAAGAATCGTTACCCCCTTCCACGCATTGACGATTTGTTTGATCAGATGAAGGGGGCTACCGTTTTCTCCAAGATAGACCTTAAGTCAGGATACCATCAGCTCAGGATTGCGGAGACAGATATTCACAAGACAGCTTTCCGCACGAGATATGGCCACTACGAGTTCACAGTGGTACCTTTCGGTCTGACGAATGCCCCCGCAGTGTTTATGAGCTTGATGAATGGGGTGTTCAGGACCTTCCTTGATCACTTCGTGCTCATTTTTCTTGATGACATTATGATTTACTCACGCACACGTGAGGAGCACGAGGAGCACCTTCGCCAGGTTCTTCAGTGTCTTCGCGAGCAGCACCTTTACGGGAACTTGGAGAAGTGTGCGTTCTTTCAGACTGAGGTGCAGTATGTGGGCCACGTTATTTCTGGGGAAGGTATCGCAGTTGATCCTTCCAAGATTCGAGCCATCATGGATTGGCCAGCACCCACTAGTGTGACCGAGGTGCGTAGTTTCATGGGATTAGCGAGGATACTACGGGAGGTTTGTTCGAGACTTCTCTCGGATTGCGCACCCCATCACTTCTCTTCAAATGGAAAGGGAAGAAGTTTGTATGGAAAGATAAATGTGAGCAGGCCTTCGATACATGAAGGAGTGCCTTATGAGAGCACCTATCCTTGCAGTGCCGGATCCTCATGGAGAGTTTTTCGTATGCACAGATGCTTCCTTGGCAGGAATTGGAGGAGTGCTAATGCAGGAGGGTAGGGTAGTTGCCTTTGAGTCTCGCAAACTCAAAGATTATGAGCTCAATTATCCGACCCATGACCTTGAGCTTGCAGCAGTAGTACATGCCTTAGTACGATGGAGACATTTTCTTCTTGGCCGGAGATTTACCCTCAGGACTGATCACTTGAGTCTTCGCCACCTCTTCACGCAGCCCAATCTCAACGCTCGTCAGCGGCGTTGGATGGAGTTACTTTGTGAGTATGACATGGAGATAGAGCATGTGAAGGGGAAGGAGAACATGGTGGCAGATGCCTTGAGTAGACGGAGACATGTGGCTATGGCCACCTCAGTGGGCACAGATTTGCGGAGTAGGATCTTGCAGCAGCTTCCTCAGGATAGTTTTTACCTTGCAGCCAGAGCAGAGATTGAGTCTCAAAGACCTCTTGAGGGGAGGTTTGATGGATTTTCGTTAGAGGAAGATGGCCTTCTCAGACACAGAGGTCGAATATATGTTCCCAGAGATGGAGGTTTGAGACATGACATTTTGACAGAGGCTCATCGTGCACCGTATTCAGCCCATCCCGGGGTGAAGAAGATGCACGCCACCTTGAGACAGTGTAATTTTGGAGAGGACTTCGAGAGACATAGCTTCATTTGTATCCCGCTGTTTAGAGTGCCAGAGGGTGAAGGCCGAGCATCAGCATCCAGCTGGCCTTCTCTATCCTCACGCCATACCGGAGTGGAAGTGGGACACCATTTCTATGGATTTCATTGTTGGGTTGCCGACATCGAGATACCACCACGACGCCATCATGGTCACGGTGGATAAATTGTGAAGGTAGCTCACTTTTCTCCGGTGAAGACAACCTACACGCAAGTGCGGTGCACGAGTATATCTTGATGAGATTGTCAGACTACATGGGATTCCGTGGAAGATCATTTGCGACCGCGACCCCTTGTACACCTCCCATTTCTGGACCACCATGTAGTATGCCCTCGGGACGAGGATTAATTTTAGTACAGCTTATCACCCTGAGACAGATGGACGGACAGAGAGGGTGAATCGGATTACGGAGGACATGCTCAAGATGTATGTGATGGATCATCGGTCGAGATGGGAGGAGTATCTATATTTGGTGGAGTTTTCCTACAATAATAGTTTTCAGAGTTCTATAGGCATGGCTCCTTTTCGGGCATCATATGGTAGAGTGCGAGACACCTCTCGGTTGGGACAGAGATTGAGGACAGGGGTTTCTCTTGGGCCAACATTATTACGGGACATGGAGTAGCGAGTTACCACCGATCGAGACAGAGATTACAGGAGGCACGGGATAGACGAAGAAGTATGCGGACCAGCATAGGACAGAGATCACGATTTTGAGGTAGGCACAAAGGTGTTTTTTCATGTCAGGCCACATAAGAGCCCTATCCATTATGGAAAAGGTTCTAAGCTTGCTCCTAGATTTGTGGGTCCCTTTGAGATATTGGAGCGCCTCAGCCCCTTAGCCTATCATCTAGCACTGCCACCTAGCTTATCGCGCGTCCATGATGTATTTCACGTTTATGTGCTTAGGAGATATGTTTCTGATCCTTCTCATGTGCTAGATTGGACTGCATTGCAGGTGCAGGATCAGGGGCAGGTGATGGTGGAGCCCGTGTGCATTTTAGATCGCAGGACCCTGGGCCTTCGCGGTAGAGAGATTGATCAGGTTCGGGTCCAATGGGACAGATACGATGAGACTGCTGCTACCTGGGAGGATGCTACATCATTGCGAGCTCAGTTTCCACACTTATTTCAGTGACTTCCAGGAGGAAGTCTAGTCTAAGGGGAGGGGGATGTAATGCCCACTTCCCTATGACACTTAGTTGATTATCATTTTGAGTTATGCAGACTTTAGATATGGACATGGCTTATACTTATGTTGATTAGCATGATGTTTTGTGACTAGATGCATTTGGATTATGGTTGGATTTTGTTTTCAGTATGATCTACACTGACTCATGGACAGACTATTGGATACTGATATTATTTTTATATGGATATATTGCATGTGTTCTAACATTGGATTTCTTCGCCATGATGAGTAGAATGTAGTTGTTGAATTTACATTACTATGATTTTGGATAATGATGGAATGCATAATTAAGTTGTGATTTAGACCTAGAATAATGGATAATTGAATTACGTATAGATGTTAATAAATTTCATGCATATGATTATTTTGGATATTTTGACATGGCCGCAAGGCCGAAGAGGGTATTTCGCATTTTGCAGGAAACACAGCATGATCACAACCATGAGGGGGATTGGGGACCAAACACAACAGGATGTCGGGTGGTTACAACATTGGTCGTCAAGGCAACTAGTAAATTGTATTGTGTTACCCTTTTATTCTTTTATGTGTTGAGAAAATTTCCATGTGGGGGAAATTTTCTAATGTGACCAAGGGGGTAAGAATTTTATTACTTGTTTTACTTGATTTAGTAGGTGAATTCTTTTGTGAAGTCCTTTTGTTAAATTACTTTTGTTAAGTGTGTTTGGATTAATGTAATATCTTGTTTTAGTTTTTAAGCCTTGGGGAAAGTCAAGTGGGTGTAATAAATTTGATTGTTGGCTCCTTGAGTCTTGTGTGTCCTCTTGCATTGAATGCTTGGTTTTGAGTGTTGACCACTCCATGCTCTTAGAATCTCGAATTTGAGATTGAGGGCAATTTTAGGGGACTTGTGGGACAAGTTAAACTTGTCCCACACTTCCCAAAACCCCTTACCAACCATATCTATGGGTTGGGAATCCAAAAAGGGGGTTATTTATTGTTTTGGGAAGGGAAATATGACTTTGGAGTGCATTTTCCTCATTTTGCATTTAATTGTGCCTTAAGGCACATGGGAAAGGGTTGAATGTGGAAGAGGGTTGTCATTCAACCCAACCACCCATTTATGGTGTTTTGGGATTTGAGTTGACCTTGGGAGATGGTTTGAGGATGTGTGATGTGGCATCCTACATGGAGCCACATCACCCTCACCCTTACCTTTGATCTATTTATTGAAACTTCCTCTCTTGTTGAGGGGGTTGGAGCTTTGTTTTTGTGTTGTTGAAGAGTTCTCCTTTGTTATTTTTTTGAGGGAAGAATTGGGAGAAAGAGATAAAGAGAGTTTTGGACTTGCATGCTTGGATTGATTTGGGAAGGAGCTTGGACAAGTTTCTTGGTTTAGGCTTCTCCAATGGAGAGGTAGGGAACCCTCTCCTTTGTTTTTTCTTTCATATTATTATTGCTTCTATGCTAAAATTGTGAAAAAAAAAAATGCATGTTTACTTTGGTGTAATTGTGAAAAATGGTTTGAATGTTTATTGTGTAGTATAGGAGAGGTCTATGGGAATACTCATGAGGGAGGCAAAAGAGTAGATTAGGATATTGTGGAGGGAGTTTGAGAGGGATTCCCATCTTGGGTAGTAATGTTTGCATTCTACCTTGTCTTTGAGGGAGCCATAAGAGGAGGGAGGCATAAGAGTATGGGAGGAAAAAGGGGTACTTGAGGGAGGCATAAGAGTCATAGGGGCTTGTGTTTTATTGTGGAGGGTTTTGGATGGGCATCTCATCTCATTTGGGAGGCATAAGGAAAACATTCCCATAGTTCCTTCTCTTGTTGGCTTGGATGCAAGCCTTGTTGTGTAATGTTTGATGTTATTGTGTGTCTCCTTGTTTTTCTATTTTAGCTTAAATGTTGTGAAGTACTTGTATTGTGGAAGCATGTATTGTTGCCTTGAGTTGGAGACCACCCCTTCATTGTGTTGTGTTTGGGGCTCGGGGGTCAATGGAGGAGATTGCTTCTCTTCTCCATTGAGATTTGGTTGGGAGGAGAGTGTTGCCTCTCCCCCTATCTTGGTTGTGATTGATCTTCATGGAATTTGGAGCATGGAAGAATAACTCTTTGGAGCACATGAACCTTGTTGTTGACAATGTGAATACATCATGTATTTACCCACCTTGAGTGGAGGAAAAAAAAATGTAATATTGTTTCCCTTCTTTAGCTTCCATTGTTGTAAATTTATTCCACATGAAGTAGGGTATGTTGTAATAAGACTTTTAAGGAAAGTTGCATTGGAATGATAGTGTTTCTTTCTCTAAGATTTATTGGAAAGTGTTGTAACAAATGTTGAATGAAAGTTGTTCTTTTGAACTCCAATAATAAGCATGTAATATAGATGGAATTAAAGGTTGAAAGGATGACATTTTATCTATTCTCTTTCTTTCTTGATTTGGAACCTCTCATGAGTATGTTAATCTTATTTACATGTTAGTAGTTCTTGTTTTAAACCTTTTTGAAAGTAATTTTGGAACCCTCTTGAAGGGTGTTGGGAATTTACAAAAAAACTCCTTTCAATATTATAACTTATTCTTAATTATATACATCAAAAGCTTAAATTTTCCCTCATCTCATTTACATGTCTTTTTGCTTCCTAAGAATGTTTTATTTAATCCTTTATATAAATCTTATATTTGCTTCCTAAAACATCTATATTGTATAATTGATGTATAGATAAATTTTTATACCACTTTAGTTATATTTTATGTATATATTATTTATATCATAACATATTTTATTCTATATTGTTGTTGAAATGGCAAAAATGATTGCATGACTAACATTCAAATCTGTTGCGAAGTGCTTGCGAAAGACGGTTTGTGGTCGTCTATTTAATAGTGTTGCAATAGACAAGAACTAGAGGTATATTAAGACAGTAATGCAAATATCACACGTTGAAATGTTCTTGTAATTGCAAAGCAAATTGCATTTCATGAGTGTTCTGATATGAAACAGACCCACTTCCATGAAACTCCCTTCCTCGGGCGACGCTATGAGCGGGTGAGCCCCATTAGAAGGCCTTGTAAAATTTATTGTTTTTGCTCTTCATACGAACCAGCAAGTTCTGGAAAGATATTTCAAAATACTACAAATTATACAGTCTATCAAACTTCAAAAAAAAAACATGTGCGTGGCATGATACGAAACAGATCCACCTTTGTGAGATTTCCTTCCCAAGTGACTGTTTCACCATCCCTAATCGATTCTGTTTCTTCTGTGTGCCTTTCCCTGTCCACCACTGAACACTGATAAAAATATCTTGAAGGTGGAACCCGAATTTGAGGACACGTCCAGCACGGAACCGTTGATGACAGTGGGACAGGCCGCTATTTTGTTTTTCTTCTCCCTTTTAATCGCCCCTCGTCTTTTGATGAACATCACAAAGGAAATCCTCAAACTCGAAGATGCTTTCTTTACTGAACAGATAACAACATAGTGGGAGAACCTGCCGTCTTTTTTTGGAGCACACCACGCCTGCGTACACCTCATAGCACCCAATGAGAGTGGGCACTGCGCCCACGTGGCGGGCTGTATTTCTTTGTCCAGTCGCCCCATAATACTCATACGCCCCAATAAAACTTGAAACGCGTTCACCTTTGCCTCCTCCTCTTCCACGTTTGTCTCTGTCCACGCGCACAGGGGGCTGAAAAGAGAAAACCAAGTTTTCCACGCGGCGGGAGGCAAAACAGCGTATCCATGTGCTAAATGATGCGTCCATGTTGTAGGCGGCTGGTTGACCATGGGGAGGGTGAATTTTCAATATCTAATTGACTAAATGTAGATGCGCCGTGTGGAAGAAGATCTTCTTGGCCACCAAGTTTGGAATGGGCCACCCACCGCCCAACCATATTCATTTATAACTAAGTTGAAAAGTTTCCCCAAACGTTTCTTACTTCCTTGTATAAAGGAAATTTCAAATTTGGTTAAGCGCTTTGTCTAGCATTAGCAGCGTAGGATGTGAATCTCTCTTAGATACATTAGATATAAGAATGGTGGTAGGTATATCTTAGTTTATTAACAATATACAATGAAATTAAATTGAACGGTATCAAGTACATACCGAAATGGGTGATCCTTATATAAATATGTATACATATCTCTACGTATGTAAATATAAATATATATATATATATATAAAACTACAATTACGTATAATGTATCATCTTAATTTTGAGATATCGTATTATAACAGAATGATAAAGTAAGTATATATATATATATATATACATATGTATATTAAAATGTATTAAATTTTGAAACAACGTAATTTAACCGAATAATAAAGTAAGAATACAGAAATCGAAGTGGTTAATATATTCGATTCAAAGTAAAATATACCTTACTCTTGAACTACCTTTCAGTTTTATTGTCAACACGATATTATCCGACATCAGACAACTTACTCGCATGATGACCCTGCAAATCTCTGTGGGGCGTCGAATGAGATAGATCCAAATATCTCTGCCTTCGAAGCACCTTCGTGACCGAGGTGGTTTTCAACCCTGTTCCGAACTCGCCCGATGTAATTAATACTCATCGAGCCAGGTGGAAGCAACTCGTAGGTTAATAATTCGCCATACAACAACAAAAAAAAAAGTTTGTCACATTTTCGGGTCACTTATTTGTTGCGGCGTCATCTTTGTCGATGTCGTGAGTGTGGCGTTGGCTCTTTTTCGCGGCATTACAGATCTGGTCCACAAAAGTGTGACATAGGTCTAGCAAATGAGCATCAAGGAACAGAAGGTAATGCAACGTGTGTAGAACTATCGAGTGTGAAGATGGAACATCGTAGAAATAATGTCTGAGTGATGTGAAGGAAACACAACAACCCCCGCAATGATAGAAAAAGGATCCATAAAGAGAGGGTGGATCAATGAAGGTATCTGAAGTGTCGAGTGATAAGAGTGCCATAAGGGGCACTCCAAAAATGGATATGATGAACTCCTCCAAGGAACTGAAGAAGGATAAGGAATCTATAGTTTATGACAAGTAGGCTCTGTGAAAAGATTACCAAGGTCAAGCGATACTCATCCTAATGAGGGGGCTCAACAAACAACAAAGTGATGTTAGACAAGTATACGTCATCCAAAGAAGGTAGAGGAGTGGAAGGGGCCCCACACACCGAGGGTGGAATAGAGAGAGAAGGAGGAGAGAAGTCCTTTGTAGTAATTTGGTCATCGAACTGGTGCACAATCCTCATCATCGAAGTAGAGTTAAGTGAGTCGGTGCAGGTGGAACTACCATCACACAAATAAACAGACAAGAAAACTATAGAAAGCACTGTAAAAGCTGCTAGAAGACCAAGGTGAAGCAACATGGAACTCAAACGGAAGTAACAAGTGTAGGGAGAGTGTTGTCAACCGAGAAATAAAGATGTGAGGGAGCGAGAAGGGCCAATGGTCACATTTGTCTTAGAGAAGTTATCTCGATGGAACATGAGTGCGAAGAGTGAATGGAAGCATGAGCATGGTCAACAATGAGATTTTTAGTGGCGGCGGTGAAGGGTCTCTATATAAGGACTGAAAGATGCTATAGATATGGTGGGGAGGATCTGATTCTGCCATGTGAAAGCAAAGATGTCTAGAGACATACGTTATCAAGTGACCAAATACATGGTCCCAAGTGTCGAAGAAATTTATCAAGGCGATGATGATCGGTTGGTGCAGAAATTGGCCCAAGCAAAACGTGTGAAAAGCACGCCAAGTCAATAGTTATCTCTCCCAATAAGAACTGGAAAAGGAAGTAAGGTGAGATCTGCGACACTCAAATTTGGAAAGAGAATCCTCCATGATATGGAAGCAAAAATGTAAGGTGCACATGAAGAAGAGTGTTCAAGAATGCAAGACGTCGAATCAGCCGATAATGCATCTACAATTAATATGACACCTGAGAAAATTAGTGGTAAACTCCTGTCTACGACACTAGATACTGCATGAGTACATTAGGGTGAAATCATGCGACGTCGAATAGTTGATGAGATCACCTTGCGGTAAGTGACAAGCACGTGAGAGTGGAGGCCACAATGAAGTCCTATTCGAAGCGAGAAGAACACACACAATCGGGCACAAAAGTGAGTAAGTGACAAGGATAAAAACTGCTCAAAGTGAGAAAAATGGAATCTTATAGCGTAAAGGAGAAGGATCTTCTACTAGAAGGTTGTGGTAGACATGTACCCTAGATTTAGGTGAAGAAGAGCACTATTATAGACAAGCTGAAAAAAATATATCGGAACTCCCAATAACCCTATATAATGAGCTTGAAATATGGTACTCCTCCTCTGTAAGCACTCCAAAAAAAGCTACCTCTATATAATGAATTTATACTATCCATTTTTCCCTTTACAGGTGTTGTATAGTGTTGAAAATAAGGAAAAAAATCCAAAAAAAGGTCGAGGGGTTCTTAGAGCATCGAAGGGTGAGCTAAGAAGGTAGCTCAATCAAGTTATTTGAATGGATCGGTGAGCTAGTGAAAATGGTTCGGTGGGCGAGTTGGATGAGCTACTTGAGCTTGGATGGATGAGTTCGATCAAAGTTCCAAGTCGGTGAGTCTATGCAATGTACCTCCGAGTCATGGCGGGATGAAGAGCTACATGTGGAGGATGATATGCCGAGTTTGGTGGGAGGCCCGAAAGGCCATTGAATGCACCGAAGGAGTGGAAATCCCAAGGTCGGCGGGATTTTGTCTAGGAAGCGGATGCGTGGAAGCCTAGGCGACATTACAAGAATACGTTGAGTTGGCAATAATGGCTCAAACTTTGAGGTCGAGCCAAGGGATGGTGCGCTGTGCAACAAGAGGACCAGCGAGAATCGGGTGAGCGAGATTAGATGAAATGGCCAAGGTGACCGAGTTAGAGGGTGTAAAGATGACAAGGACGTGCTTTGGAATGGAGTTTGTGGGTGTCTTGTACATCGAATTGTACGCAAAGTTGAGGTTCGATGCATGGGTTGGTGTAAAGTTCAACAACAAGGTAGCCAAAAGAGGTCAAAGAGGCAGTGAAGACAATCAAGTGGAGCAACACTGTTTGGGTGTGAATGTAAGGCTCCAAAGGACCCACGAGCCAAAAGTGGTTTAGAGATTAAATGGAGGTAATGGTGATTAGTGTTGAACCGGTGAAGTGAGGCATGACACAAGTAGCTAAGAACAACTTTGAAGTGAGCTCACAAAACCAAAGGTTCAATGCATAAAGATCAAATAGACATCCATGCATAATCGGATTGAAACATGGAAGCCAACGCACAAGGCATGACAACTCAATGTAGACAAAAACATGAGCCGGGAAATCCTAAGAAACCAACCACGATGCATGATTCCAACAAAGAACACGGTGAGTTTGCAGAGAGAGGAGGTGGCGAGCTAGGAGGCCATCTCGGTGAGCTAGGGTTGAGTTAGGGCTTGAAATAGCTCCTACAAACCTTGAAAAATCATATAAACAACACTTTTAAAAACTCTAAACTAGCCTACAACCTTCAAAAACCTTCTCAACAACATGTAAACTGGAGAATTGAGCGATCAAAGACACTAAACCCAAAAAAAATCCCAAAAAATTGAACAACAACCTCGAACAATCTAACAAGAAATAGGAACCCATGAACAAGCAGACGGAGGTATGAATCCCAAAATCAATGCATTGAAACACACAATGGAATATCCATTATGACACATGCAACGAGTATCGTAAATCACGCCTGGAAGCTAGAAAATGCACAAAAACACCAAAGAGATGCACGAATCCAAAACGTGAGCTCTAATACCATGGAGGGTGTGTGAAAACCGAAAGCACAAGGATCACGAGGGACAAGGTGTGAATAGCCATGGGCATGTGAATGACTACGTGACGAGATCTCGAGAGGAGCGAGTATCAACCGAATGTGCGTGCAAAGATTAAGTAAACATGAAGAACCTCAAGCCAATCAACAAACTCTTTCTCAATCTCATAGTTAGAAATGGTGTACATATATGAGGTGTTGAGTAACCCTCGGTGTTGCAATCATGACAATGAGAGTGGAGAGGGGAAGTTACATTCCCAGAATAGAAAAGTAACTCCCAATGACGCATATAACACGCTGTGACGCGTAAGAGAATCCCATATTGACCCCTATATGACACACGGGCCTATAATCTCACCTAAGTGAGATGACTCACCTGATGATTTGGAAAATAACTCACACCAACATTTATTCCCTTGCCACTACATATTTCACATTGTTTGTTGCCTAACCGCATTCAAATTTCATATACCCCATCACACATAGTTATTACCAACAATGCATTTCTACACATACTTCTTATTAACAACAAATCATATACCTTGGAGACGACATAACTCCTATAGGGGATTGGATCGGATTGGACTAAACCTATATTCCATATTTTATATAGTACCTTCTCATCCCGATTTTATTGCATATGCCATGCTCGAGATCCCAACCGTGTTCTATACTTGCCCGGGCCATATCCATCTGGACCCCTATCCCCACTCTCTATTTCTATTTAGGGCTATCTAGAATCCGATAATCATCTTGATCGCCTATAGTTCTATTTGGCTAATTCCTAAGGTGAACTAGAAGGGTTCGAGTGCCCCAGAGATATAATATAGGGCTATATCTTTGGGACGATATCTCTATCCAATCAAAGGTATTGTATCTCATCTTCGGATACACCTACGGATCTCAAACTTATAACATTCACCCCCTCTCTACTCTATATTACATCTCCGGTGGGGTGGGGTGGGGTGGGCTTTGGTGGATGGGCCATAGATCAATGTCTTCGATCCAATCCTCTATCCCAATTCTTCCTTTCACGCTCCACATTACATTTGATTCACACAACACATCTCTTTCAACGTTCACATTGTGCTCGCATGCAACTGCTAGTCTTACACTAGTTATCCTAAATAAGATATTCGTATAAAGAAAACGGCGATCACATCCATAAATAGTCGTAGAGGAACAAGTTTGGAACCACTTCTCTTTTACGATTAATTGATCCGGCGCAGAATAATATTCTAAAATACATGAACAACCCAAGCGGAGGTAGTTGTGACACCAGAAGCTAACATAACCAATTTGCGTAATTTTTCTTAGATTCTTGAAATCATAGCCCACTTTCATGAGCTGCAGGATGCCACATTCTTAAGAGCAAAATTTTAAACCAAGCCTTATTTATTTGCTGCAATATGCAAGTTAATATAAAAGAATCAATCCACAAAACGAATCCATTCGGCACTGCTCGGAATTCCTCCATTAACAACCGTGAAGAGGTAGTAACCCGACGGAGCAGCGATTGGGTGGGCGGAGCGCCCACCTTCACGGAATAACACCCATCAGTTCCCGTTCCTGCAACTTTTGAAGCCGTGGCGAGCAACAACATTCTCTGATTCATCGACCAGGAATGCGTGGTGAAAGGGGAGCGTATGCATTGAACTGCAATTTCTCGAGTTTCCCTACCGAGAAAACAATACGAAATTGGGATCCGTATTTGATCTCCCTGGTCGACAAAGACGTAATGTTGGGCCGTATGGAATCGTGGGAGGAATCGAGGTAGTAAGGATTGTAGGCTTCAATCTCAGATCGGTTGGAAAATCCACGTCGGAGAAACGATATCGACTGTGGGTGTTGCTCCCCGCCACAAGAACACGACCGTCAGGAAGAACAATCGCGGTAGAATGATACATTCGAGGAATTTCAGAGGGTGCCAGGACCGTGAATCGGCTTCCGCTGTTTTCCGCGGGTCTGTAGAGAAACGGGGCGAACGCAGGCTTCGTCGCGGATTCAAAACCAGCGGTTCCTTGTTCGGCGCCGTTGATTATTAATATTTCTCCGGTAGGAAGTAAGAGCATGTCGCCCATCACCCTCGGCCTGGGCATGTCCTCCATTTCCCAGACCGGTTTTTCTGAGGTGATTTCGATTCTCCCGCAGCTCTTCAACGCGTCCACGAAGATGTTTTCCTTGGCGTTTTTGAACGATCCGTCGGGCGCCCCTCCGCAGACCAGAATCTCCACGGTCTGAAAATTGTTAGAGGAGTCGAGCGGGAGCATGGCGGAAGAGCCGGTCGACGGGTAGTTTCGTGCGCCACCACCCGGCATGGTGGGGAATGTCTTGACGACCTCGTTTTTGTTGTAGTCGAGGAGAATTGAATCCCTGTTGGCGAAAATGAAGAGATTTCCGTCGGAAGAGAGGTGTGTGAAGGGATACAGATTGTTCTCCTCGCCGCGTGTGTTGGTTTTTGCAAAAACGGGAGCCGAAACGTTCCCTCCCGGGTCGCTTCGGGACGAATTCGAAACTGAACGACCTACGTCCTCCCACGACGATGACTCGACCGTCGGGCATGCTCTGGTCGGAAGAGTACCATCTTCTTGAGAAAAGCTGCGCGGATGTTTCATTCCAGTCGCATGACGCGTCCGAGCAGGGGGTGAAGTTTCGAACGATCTTTTCGCCCAGGCGCCACCCGCCGGTCTGGATGAGCGTGCCATCGCTGGCAAACGAACCAGACGAACAGAAGGTGTCGGTGAGCAGGTGCAGAGGCCTCACAGTGTCGCTGCCGATGTCGTATTCGACTCCGTGCGCGGAGCAATCTTCGGTTTTAGGCGGATTTTCTCTATCGCAGGGCGAGTTGGTTCTCATGATCTGCGATGGACCCGCACTCGTCTGGTCGAACATGAGCACCTTGTTGGTGTGTAAGAGCGTCATATGCATTGCAGAAACTCCCACATTTTCCAACAGGGATTCCCATCTTCCTCCCTCCTGTCCCCAACCTAACTTCATACATGATGATATAAGCAACAAAACTGCAAGCTTAACCAGCAGTCCATCCGAGGTCGTCATGTTTTCTGGATTCCGAAGTTTTGTAAACGCCTAGCTTTGTGTCGGCTGCAAAGACAAGAAGGAATGTGGGGACTCTTATATTACGGCAAGGAAACTTGAATGCATGGCCCGGGGTCTGCAACGCGGATTGTAACTGGAGCTACGCGGCATGTTGGATCAAAAATTTAAATCATTCTTATGATAAATGATGACAGGAAGATTGCCGGCTTCAAAATCTTAGACGGCATATTCGAGATGGGTTTCTAGACGGCCAAAACGCGTCAAATTTTGAATAGTTGATTCAAAATCCGTTTTAGGTTTGGTTGTTTGCTTAAATATGTTTACTGTAGTCGGAGAATTTGAGGGCCATTACAAAGTCTACATTCTTGGATAACGTCGTCGTAGTATAAATTATTATTTTTTCATCTATCTTCTATTTGTTCTTTTATTGATCGGATTCCCAATGGCCCATCGATTCTTCTCTATGGGTTAAACTCATAAAACCTGTCCGTAATTCTTATATAGTTCAGAATTTTCAATTTATGGCTCCACGTCAAAGAAAGTTTTCGTATTGGAATCATTATAATTATATTATTATATAAAGAGGTTACAATAAAATGTCGTTGAATAGAATTGAATTCAGATTGTAAAAATATGTCAAAAGGTGAAACAATAGGCTAACAAAATATTACATCACAAGTATTTAGACATATGTGGCGTAGCACTTTGCCCGAAGGAGGAGAATCCTCGCGAGGTTGAAGTGCTCTAATTGCGAGAGAATTCATCTTCCGAGCTCGCCATGAATAAACCATCTAGAAGGTATTAGGTAGCAAGCTGGAACAATAATTCCACATCTAGAAGGCGTGGAGCCCACAAAAGTCGTTCGCCTTGCAGAGGGGAAGAAGTATGAGACAACTTACCAATAGAGGGACTAGCTGCAAGTTTCCACCGCGGTGGTGGTAGACGCCATCTCCCTTATTGCTGAGGTGGTGGGGGTATGAAAATGTCCACGGTATGGGAAGGGATGGTGACTTTCATGCGAGTTGCTCTTGCTTAACGCTAACTAACAGTGGTGGTGAACCCAACTGGAGAGGATTCGTTGGCATCGATTTCATTGTGCAAGGGATCGCTGCTCCGGTGTGTGAGCAACTTCTAAAGATGTTGGAACTCAAGAGCAACCTTATCGGCATCTGCTTGAATATGAAGGTAAACAACAACAATAAGATTTAGTCTTTTATTACATTTGAATTGAATAAAAATAGTATTTTTATTAAATATAGTTGCATTTCTAGCATTCCATAACTCAAAAAGAATGATAGCTCAAAAATATTTCAACAAGAAAGCAATGTAAGCAAGTCATTCGAAGAGTCTCAAAACATAGCCATCCTCCAAGTGAGATGCTAATGATGATAGGGCTTAAACAAGGACTATATCCAGATCCAAGAAGTTTGAGCATGAGGGTAAAACCCAAAAAAACTCTTGAAGGTTTTAGGGCTACACGAGCATGACATTTCGGTTTGACAACACCAAAGTGTTTTATCCTTTCACCGAGTAGGATGCCATAATAAAAAGCGCTAATAATAATGGGTGCTTTTGGGTTCAATTTGGGAATGCCACACTCGATTAATGTGGAACAACAACATTCAAGGTGAGGAAATGAGGTTTCATCTAGAATTAAGCATTAAAATGGCAACAAAAAAAGGGCTCTTTAGTTGGTAGAGAAATCCTGGCATATTGTAATGCTTAAAAGAGGTGCCCATTTTCAATTTTAAATCTTTCTACCGAACAACAAGTGGCTATAAACCTAATCCGCAAAACATCATATTATAGAGAAGCTCTTCCATTTAGATAATAAAAGGAGGTATGAGTTAATCAAAACATATTTTACTTAGAGCTCCATCCAGGAAATCCAATCTTTGAATATTACACAAGGCTTTGAATGGTAACAATTGCCTTCCTAAAAATACACATACATATTAGCAAAGAACTGAAGGAATGCAATCAAAAACAAAAGAAATTCCCACAAACTCGAAGGATACGATCACACAAAGCTCACTAAATAACATTCAATCACAATATTGATATATAGAAGCTAGTGTCTTATTAAGATAATAACTCGAGCCTTATCAAAAATAATAGTGGCAAGTTGTTGCCAAAATTTACATACAATAAATAATCATATGTTGCATTAATTATTATTAAAACACTTTGAAAAAGAAGAAAGAAAGTATGAATAAATATTTAAATTGTAGAAATTGAATAAAATAAATTTTAGAATCGTTGTGAACTTAATATTAGGTGGAGATAATGTAATGTTTTGCTAATGTTAAGTGATTGTTTGTATTATGTGTAGATAGAATTTTTTTTTATGAAAATGGATTTTATATTATATTGATGCAATAAGATACAAGATATCTTTCAATAAAAAAGTGGGCGGTATGAGCACATGCCCCAAAACCACAAACAAGTTAGGTGAGCCTAGGAGATTCTCGGGACCTCTGCTAAGCATTTATCTTGGGATTGAAAAATCAGCGACCACCAAAGAGATTGTTGATTGAGAGAAATCCCATTACGAAAGCCATCCCCTTTCCATAAAAGCCATGGTTTGACACATTCCCACACTTTCCAAATACTTTTAAGCACAAAGGTGCAAAAATTTTTGACAGGCACAAGAGTGATGAGCAAATTGACAAACCCTAAGCCTTTCCACATAGGGTGGCCATAAGGAGAGCCTTCCGCAATGCCATGCCATATAAGAACTTTCCAAGCTTCTTATATGGTAATGCATCTAATAATCCACTTAGCACAAAGAGCTTTCCCTTGGCGTTGAATGTGAATAAGCTGAGGCCTCCAAAATTGCGAGGCAAACAACATATATCCTAGGCTACCCGATGAAAACCTTTTCCAGTAGAAGCATTAGCCCATAGGAAAGCTTTGAGTAGTTTTTCAAGCTTATGAATGGAGGCTTTAGAAGGAACCCAACAAGACGAGTAGTAAACATGGGTTGCAACAAGAAATTTAGAGAAGATTTGGAATTTTCCAGCCAGAGATAAAGGCCTAGTAATCCAATATTCCAATTTTTTTGCCACCCATTGAATGACATAATGCCATAGTTCATCGGGAGGCTTGAAAATCAAAAGGAATACCTAGAAATTTTAAAATGCCATAGTTCAAGAGAGACACCATCCCCTTGCCACCGAGGTGGTGGGGTTTGAAAATTTCCATGGTTTGGGGAGGGACGATGACTTTGCGAGTTGCTCTACTAATGCTAACTAACAAGTTGTGGTGAACACAATAGGAGAGGATTTGTTGACACTTGTTTCGTAGTGCCCACATTTTATAGGCTCGGTTATATGCTAACTTCTTTACTCATAGTTATGAGTTGGCAGGGATTTTGACATATTTTGGACATTTGTTATGTTATTTGATCTTCATGGACATGTATGGTGATTTGGATGTGTAGGGCCAATTTAGTTTTGATTAGTATGTTGGAACATTTTATTAGATTTTGTGGATACTAACATATTGCTATGTTATTTTGGCCTAATTGATATATGATGGATACATAGTTTAGTCACACGTCTTGATGATATGGATTATTCGATTATTGATGAGAACACATGATAACATGGATGTATGTCATTTATATGTATTGCAATGGCTAACACATGATGAATTGTGTGAAATTGTGCATGTTTCTCATTTACGATTCCATGTTGATGTTGTGATATCATATATTTACATGTTTAGAATTATTCATTTATTGAGTAGTTGATTTACACTTGTATTGGGTAGACGTGTTTAATGTGTGCATTGAGTGTTCAGGTTACATGGCACAAGAGAATGTGTGTTTCGGTGGTGGCTATGAAATTTTTGCACAAGTGGACCACGGGGCTAAGTCCTAACCATGTTAGTTGTATGAGGCCTTATAGTTTTCTTGTATTGTTGGGCACCATGAGTGATGTAACACACCAAAATTACCAACACAGGGAAAACACAAAGTGAAATATAGGATAATTTTATTTTGACTTGCTTTGACACAACACGGCACAACATATCGTCACAAGGTTACAACCAACACCAGAACCACTTGTTACGAGGGAGACCACAAGGTCAGCACGGAAACGCGTTCACACCAGTCAAGGACAATGTACTCTTCTTTTGACAAGACAACAAGGAAGTCCAATCCACATGACACACTCACAGCTAGGGCATCCCATGAGGAATTTCTTGTTAAATTTTCTTGTTTACTAAGGTGTCTTAGTTCTTAACTTACGTTCTTATAAAATTTCATGTAATGATTCACACAATTTTTTTCACAAGGGAGAATTTCTTTTTTCGACTATTGACTAAATAGCTTAAGGCCAAACTTTCCAAACTAGGATCATCAAATTTTATGTCCAAATATTTCTTATTCATTTGATAGTAGAACATTTTCCATTTCTTACAAGGTTAATTAATCTATTCAAGCCACGAACACAAGTTCCACACCTCTGTTACATAGGTGAAGGCATAAGTTCCGATTGAGGGAAGTACCGCTTAGGGTTCAAAACAATAGCCTTTTTGTTTAAGGATCAAATTTTGACCTTGCTTAAGAATATCACCATGAATTAAGGCAAGGGTTAATAGAACAGGACAACAAAATTTAGCTTCAGGGTCACATTGTTTACTATCAGTCTTTCATTGAGGTTAAGAGTTTATCGAGATTGGTTAAATGTTCCATCTAGACTTTACTTAATTAAGTTTGACAAAAGGGAACATTTCAAACGATAAAGAGAAATTTAAGGTTTTATTAATCACTTTCACTCCTACTTATTAAACCCTATCATTTTCTATAATACAACCATTGATTTCACCATGAGGTCATTTAAGATTTCACCATAAAAGGATAATGTTTATTGGTTTGCCTCAGGAAAGAAATAAGTACTCATATTTCGTTACAAAGATAGTTTCTTCTTGATTGTTCCAGGTTTCAAAGGTTATCAAGTAGATCACATCTACATTAATACATTCATATATATAAATTTTAGCTTAACTTTTATAAAGACTATCCAGCTCACGTCATAGAACTTACAAACTCATTGCTACTATGCCTTAGAAGGATTTACAACTCAACATTTTAACTCAAGAGCAACGTTTAACAGTACTCGTTTGCGGAAACAAAACAAGGTTATATCAATCCTTTCCAACATGATGCACAAATCAAAGGGACATACTATCTCTATTGAACCATGACTAGGAAGCAAGAGAGTAATAACATGGGACAAGCCCCGCTACTATACTAAGGGTTAAAATTCACTAGAATATCCCATAACTAAGAGGTAATCAAATTTCATCTTTCACATGATAACCAAACATGCCAAAGTTTCAACATTCTGAACAACAATACTCTACATACATTTACTAGGCACTGACCCTTCTTCTAAAATGTCCAAAGGCCCTTTCCAAATTTTATAACATAATACACATTCATACAAAGGAACATCATAACCAAGATTGATGCAATAATCTACAAGTCTTTCCATCATCTAACCACGTAAGCCATCTGCAACAATTAATAACCTGAGTCAGTTCGCGAGAACTGAGCAAGATAAGACTATACATAGCAACAATAAGTTACTAGCTAACAATACCATGAAAGGAAACATTCTATCTCAGGAAAAGGATAAAAGTTCTACCCTCTAACAACCTTTTGAAACAAGATATAATTTTCAACATATCAACTAAGAATAAAACCATAAGTTTTAGTTATGAAAATACCTCTAAAACTACAAAAGTTTGATGACCAAATATGCAAGACTATGAAATTTAAATGATTAGACACAAGAGTTGAGAGTATTAGGATTTCAATCATATAATCCCGTAGATTACATGATTGAAATCTAAAGTGTAACCCATCAACCCACATTCTCAAGGTGAAGTCAAAAGATACAAACAAGATCCGATCTTAGCCGCCAAAAGGAATATAGTTTTGGGATCGTTACTCAGGGGCCATAGGCCAAATAGGCTATAAACAAACTATGAGGGTAAAAAAAAAGTTCCATCATGTAATCAAAAAGTTTTAAAGGATGAAAAATCTTATATTCAAACACACAACCATTATATCTTAGGTAATAAGTGACTTCATAGCTAATAAGGATGAGTGGAAAGGACAGTAAGAATGTCCGGAATAGGTATTGCCTAACCGCTTACCTACTGAACATAACCAGGGCCGGAATAGCGACAAGCCTCATTAATACCCAAGTTGAGTAGGCAATCTAGCATTCTAAACACATCCTTGCAATTTTCATAATACCTTATATTTATAACCCTCCCGTTCTAGAGGAACATAGCCATGAATCTAGACTTGGTTGATATTTTCCGACGTCAACTCACTTCCTAATATCATAAACGATGTAAACAAAGGAAAAGGTCTCTCAACTCTCCTTAATTTACATCTCAACACTAAGTTTATAGTAACCTATGCAGAGATTAAACACACAATATACCATTGAAGATAGATATCCTCCAATAACTAACTTCTATAACGATGTAATTACAATTATTACACTCGACACATAAACAAACTATTCCAGAGCTTCTTTTCCCTTTTTGACAACAAAATATATTCACGACCTTCCATCACAATCATTCTAAATTTGCAATGAAAGGTCACTCATCAAGAAGGAAGTACAAGACAAGTTTGACTAAATTAAGGGACTTCATGTTACCTTAAGCAGTTGATGAAAACCTTAACTTTCACGAACCGTGAAAGGTATTACCTTACTCCATCAAGTCATTATGTCTATACATGATTAAATCGATCACACAAGGAATCATCAACATACCATATCTTAACACCATAAAGGTCATTAATTTTATCAAATTTTACTCATCGAAAGAGTAGAATCAAAATGGGGTTCTATCAATAATTTATGCCCTTCTATCAACCCAGGACATATTTTCGGCCCAAAACATCCTTCTTAACAAGCATATAAATATTGAACTTCTAATTTCCAAAAGCCCTAATAATTTGCACAATACACGAAGTGCATAATCACGCTTATCATAAAAATAATAATAGTAATTTAACTGTATGTTTTCCTCTAGGGCAACAACATAACAGGAAACCAATACTAGTCAACGCTACAACGTTCTAGGGGCGATTACATACCCAGGCTCACAAAAGAAACAATGACATTTTTGACAGATGGAACTTTAAGATTATATACATATATATATATAATATATTTCATATGATCAATCAAAGCATACACTGAGAACCTTTGTTTGTTTTATATATAAAAGGGTTTGATCATGTCAACAAGAACAACCAACAGAGGCAAAACCGAAATGTAACAAATGTTAACCATGTATCGAACGCAAATCCAAAAATCATAGATTTAAACCAATTTCTAGAAAGAAAGAGATTCATTTCAAGAGGTTTATTAGATACTAGCATATTATGAATATGGTTAGTCTATCTTTCTGTTTTAATGCATCCACCAGTTGTGAACATCCAAATAGGGAGCTCACACACCCACACGCCTTCTGCTTTATCCTCTCCTTCACTGGTCTTTTCTTGCAATATACCCCACCAAGATTCCCTTTTGAAGGCACGACTAGAAGGATGCAATAGGTGGCTGTCCAAACAATAAATTACTTCAAAGCAAATTGCTTTGGGGGTGAGAGTCGAACCGCTTACCACTCAGTCTGAGAGCACTTGCGCTAGAAAGCTACACACCGACCATGGTTTGAAGCTCGGAAACAAGACATAATGATTACATCGCTCCCGGCTCAAAGGCATCTATCGTAATTGATACACAACCTTTTCCTTCATTAGATTTGGGGACATCATCAAACTCTCGGTGCAAACATTGCAGCTGTGTAGCTTGAAAGTGTGATAATTCCAACGAAACCTTTATGTCTGCTCATGACTTAGTGACTCATAGAAGATGCTCATATAGTTGTAAGGAAAATTGTGTGCTTCATGAATATTCGATATGAAACAGATCCACGCCTACGAGAATTCTCCCATGAGTTACATCGTAAAACAAGCAAGGTCTCAGTAGGGAGTCTTTGTAAATAAATTTCATCAAGTCTGCTGGAAGCATTCTCACTGTCACACAGTCGATTTGGAGATACACACTCAGTGTATGTTCTGGATCTGAGAAATATTCTGCTACCTTCATCTCCCAAGACATTTTTTCCAACATTGCATAGATCTCCTGTGGCCGCGGGTGTGATCCGTCTCCTTGAAGGAGAATCCCGAATTTGAGGGTGTAATCGATGCCAAACAGATAACAACAAGGTTGGACCACCTGCTTGTTAGAGCGTACACCACGTCGCATACTCCATCGACCATGGTCATCTGTTCTAAGCTGAGCTTTCCCTTCTTGAAAAAATCTACGCCTTTTGTTTTTAGGTGATCCACACAGGCTAAGCTCCTTTGAAATTCCCCAAGGCGAGTGTAAGTCTCCATGGATTTGCATTCCCCGAGCAGCTCGTCAGGAAGGGTTTCCAAATCTAGGTCGAGCCTAACCCCGGTAGAAACGGCCTTCTGTTGCAGAGAAAGGACATCAAAAAATGAGCAGAGAGTGATGAGAGACCAGAGCTCGGCCGCTTTCGCTGCAGAGTACAGGATGCGCAACTCCTTTCTGGTCGCAGGACATCCAGACAGCCATTACCACTGCGCTGGCATATTCTTCAAAGCTATAAGCCACCGACATGTCTGAAGATGCCGATTTGGTGCCATCGTATTCGATACTGACAAACAAATACCCTGAAGGAGAAATCGAATTTGAGGATGCAGTCGAACTAAACAGATAACAACATAGTGGACAACCTGCTCGTTGGAAGCGCTCAAAACGGCTTCTACTACAGCTGCAAGATTTTGTAACAACTGATCACGACTGTGGTCGCGTGCAACCAGAACACTCCTCACCGTGCCCAAGATCAAGGAGGTAACACGCCTGCTACACTATCTTGTAGCTTCATCCACACCCACGTCAACCAGGCTCACGCAGCAACTAAGGCAAGAAAACGCGTCCACACTCCACCTACTCGCATTCAAAGAGAATCAAGAACAGATCATGTCGAAGAAAAATGTGACTCCGCTCAGACCTCACGCAAGGACAGAGAAGACGTTGGTCAAATCTGCAGGCCGGGTGGTTGGGAGGAGGCCACGGTGGCAGTGGAGGCCGATGCCCATGGGGCATTACATTCTCCTCCCCTTAAGAAAGCATCATCCTCGATGCGACATTACACATAGGAAAGGAAAATATTTTCAACCAAGGACAGGTAGAGGAGACATTACACCCTAGGGTTTAAAATTTAGCTGATTAAAGCACGGCCACAGGGTAGCCTTAGGAACATTTGGTAGAAATTTTAACTTTAAATGTTCTGTGAAGATTGGCAGTTCTTTCTTGTTTGTTATTTTCATTAGTCTCTTTCCGTTAACATTATTCTTAGTTTAATTCCTTTTAAAATTTCATCATTGAAGAGTTTTGGTTTATTCTTTATTGTGGGTGCCCAACATGGATCGCTAACGCAAACCCTATCGGGATCACAAGACACTACTGATTCACAAGTACACAAGTATATACTTCAAGATTGTATTACACCACAAAAGGTTACACAATTACGGAATAGAATAGGCACACTCCCCATAACATAGGTACTCATCACACATCAATGACTGACATACCAAATACTCAAACAAAAGACTACTACAATCCACCAGACATTTCCTCAATTTGCATCAATGAAAGACTCACATAACAACAAACCATGCTACAGGTACATAGTGTCCACAAGGGAATCAATGACATGTCCACAACATCACAACACATAACCATCTAACATGAGTAACACATACATCAAAAGACCACTACCAAACATCACAAAAACTCAACATATGTCCCAGAATATCAACCATACACACAAATATCATAAGCCTCCCTCAAACTCTTATGCCTCCCTCAAGTCTCTTATGCCTCCATCAAACTCTTATGCCTCCCTCAAGTCTCTTATGCCTCCCTCAATCTCTTATGCCTCCCTCAAACTCTTATGCCTCCCTCAAGGAGGTCGGTTGTCTCTCTGTGCCCAAGGCACATCGAGTTCGAACACTCCTAACCCAAGTGACATAATAACGCGTGGTTCAACAACCCGCTAGTTATATGTACCCCTTGGGCGTACCCATACATCTGAAAGTGGGTCCATAGGTCCAACCAATCCATGGTGCATCCCATGACCCTATTCCACACATCACGACATTAGAACCAGCACAACAATCCAATCAAAGTGCCAAGTGGCAAAGTACAAGCCTTGGGCAAGGCGGTAAAAATTCCAAATTTAAAAGAAGACCCCAAATCAAGCTAAAATAAATGGCCAAGTAGGCAAAGTTAGTATCAAAATCACCTGTTAGTGCCACAAACCAAGGAAATGCCCAAAATTGTAAAGCATTGCAATCAAGAAAAGATCTTTGGTCCTTGCGAAATAAAGAAAAAGAATCAATTTACGAATAAAATCAACTTATAATAACGTCACATTACGATAACTATGTGGCTTATCTAGCCACCAAGGGGGTACTCAATGAGTTGCTGGCACTCAGAACATCGAACCTCAGCTCGTAAAATATATATCAATCCCGCCACCCTTCGATAAGGCTAAACATAGTCATAGATACACTAAGGTTGCATACATACAACCACATAGGGAGAGAGGAAAAGTCACATGTAATCTACTAAACCAAGTTTTGACTCGAGTTATGACCCATGGTACACCATTCCTCACCCTCAACATACACTTCTACCAATCTCCCTCAAGGTCGGTTAGTGTAAGGCTCACAACATAACATGTAACTACATCACTAACACCATGGTGGTACACACATAGCTACCATAACGTCTCACGTATGGTAGGTATACTGGGTAGATCAAAATCATACATTCACGGGGGCACAATACATCACTTTACCACATTCTGCACCCAAAGTGCAATCACAATACGATAGGGTTCATACACTCACCATATGACCCTAATTCACGACATGAAGCATTACATATTACACAACTCATATATACGATGAACATAATAACATCACAACATAACAATAATTGCTTCATAACAAGGTAGTACACACATTTCTTCAAAACATGGTAAAAACATCATGATACAACTCATTTCTTTTAACATCAATCTAGTCATACAACACATTGATACACTCACATATCACAATATGTCACAATGTTCCAACACCACGTCATCCTCATTATAATTCTCTTCACATGCCACAAACAGTAATTCACACGTGAACTCTTCATAGAATCCACAAGAAGGAGAGAGAATACTCTCATCCCCAACACATCAACATGATGACAAATACGCACTGAGTGACATACACATCACGTGCGTTCACAATATCACAATTACGACAATAATCACATCACGCTTAAAGCACATTACTCTTCCAATATAAATCATCATCATGCAACATCATCATCATCATCAGTATCATCATGTAACACCACCACCACCATGCAACATCACCATACAACACCAATCCGGCCCATAGGTTCGAGAGCATGAACCTACACTCTGATACCAAAGTGTAACACACCAAAATTACCAACACAAGGACAACACAGTGAAATACAGGATAATTTTTTTTTGACTTGCTTTGACACAACACGGCACAACATATCGTCACAAGGTTACAACCAACACAAGGAACCACTTGTTATGAGGGAGACGACAAGGTCAGCACGGAAACGTTCACACCAGTCAAGGACAATGTACTCTTCTTTTGACAAGACAAAAAGGAAGTCCAATCCACATGACACACTCACAGCTAGGGCATCCCATGAGGAATTTCTTGTTAAATTTTCTTGTTTACCAAGGTGTCTCTTAATTCTTAACTTACGTTCTTATAAAATTTCATGTAATGATTCACATAATTTTTTTCACAAGGGAGAATTTCTTTATTTTCGACTATTGACTAAATAGCTTAAGGCCAAACTTTCCAAACTAGGATCATCAAATTTTATGTCCAAATCTTTCTTATTCATTTGATTGTAGAACATTTTCCATTTCTTACAAGGTTAATTAATCTATTCAAGCGACTAACACAAGTTCCACACCTCTACACACGGTGAAGGCATAAGTTCCGATTGAGGGAAGTACCGCTTAGGGTTCAAAACAATATCCTTCTTGTTTAAGGATCAAATTTTGACCTTGCTTAAGAATATCACCATGAATTAACGTAAGGGTTAATAGAAACAGACAACGAATTTAGCTTCGAGGGTCACATTGTTTACTATCAGTCTTTCATTGAGGTTAAGAGTTTATCGATATTGGTTAAATGTTCCATCTAGACTTTACTTAATTAAGTTTGACAAAAGGGAACATTTCAAACGATAAAGAGAAATTTAAGGTTTTATTAATCACTTTCACTCCTGCTTATTAAACCCTATCATTTTCTATAATCTAACCATTGATTTCACCATGAGGTCATTTAAGATTTCACCATAAAAGGATAATGTTTATTGGTTTGGCTCGAGAAAGAAATAAGTACTCATATTTCGTTACAAAGATAGTTTCCTCTTGATTGTTCCAGGTCTCAAAGGTTATCAAGTAGATCACATCTACATTAATACATTCATATATATAAATTTTAGCTTAACTTTTATAAGGACTATCCAGCTCACGTCATAGAACTTACAAACTCATTGCTACTATGCCTTAGAAGGATTTACAACTCAACATTTTAACTCAAGAGCAAAGTTTAACAGTACTCGTTTGCGGAAACAAAACAAGGTTATATCAATCCTTTCCAACATGATGCACAAATCAAAGGGACATACTATCTCTATTGAACCATGACTAGGGAGCAAGAGAGTAATAACATGGGACAAGCCCCGCTACTATACTAAGGGTTAAAATTCACTAGAATATCCCATAACTAAGCGGTAATCAAATTTCATCTTTCACATGATAACCAAACATGCCAAAGTTTCAACATTCAACAACAATACTCTACAATACATTTACTAGTGCACTCGACCTTTCTTCTAAAATGTCCAAAGGCCCTTTTCAAATTTTATAACATAATACACATTCGTACAAAGGAACATCATAACCAAGATTGATGCAATAATCTACAAGTCTTTCCATCATCTAACCACGTAAGCCATCTGTAGCAATTAATAACTCCGAGTCGGTTCACGAGAACCGAGTAAGATAAGACTATACATAGCAACAATAAGCTACTAGCTAACAATACCATGAAAGGAAACATTTTATCTCAGAAAAGGATCAAAGTTCTACCCTCTAACAACCTTTTGAAACAAGATATAATTTTCAACATATCAACTAAGAATAAAACCATAAGTTTTAGTTATGAAAATACCTCTAAAACTACAAAAGTTTGACAACCAAATATGCAAGACTATGAAATTTAAATGATTAGACACAAGAGTTGAGAGTATTAGGATTTCAATCATATAATCCCGTAGACTACGTGATTGAAATCTAAAGTGTAACCCATTAATACACATTCTCAAGGTGAAGTCAAAGATACAAACCAGATCCGATCTTAGTCTGCAAAAGGAATATAGTTTTGGATCGTTCCATAGGGCCATAGGCCAAATAGGCTATAAACGAACTACGAGGGTAAAAAAAAGTTCCATCATGTAATCAAAAAGGTTTAAAGGATGAAAAATCTTATATTCAAACCCACAACCATTATATCTTAGGTAATAAGTGATTTCATAGCTAATAAGGATGAGTGGAAAGGACAAAGAATGTCCTGAATAGGTATTGCCTAACCGCTTACCTACTGAACATAACCAGGGCCGGAATAGTGATAAGCCTCATTAATACCCAAGTTGAGTAGGCAATCTAGCATTCTAAACACATCCTTGCAATTTTCATAATACCTTATATTTATAACCCTCCTGTTCTAGAGGAACATAGCCATGAATCTAGACTTGGTTGATATTTTCCGACGTCAACTCACTTCCTAATATCATAAACGATGTAAACAAAGGAAAAGGTCTCTCAACTCTCCTTAATTTACATCTCAACACTAAGTTTATAGTAACCTATGCAGAGATTAAACACACAATATACCATTGAAGATAGATATCCTCCAATAACTAACTTCTATAATGATGTAATTACAATTATTACACTCGACACATAAAACAACTATTCCAAAGCTTCTTTTCCCTTTTTCACAACAAAATATATTCACGACCTTCCATCACAATCATTCTAAATTTGCAATGAAAGGTCACTCATCAGAAGGAAGTACAAGACAAGTTTGACTAAATTAAGGGACTTCATGTTACCTTAAGCAGTTGATGAAAACCTTAACTTTCACGAACCGTGAAAGGTATTACCTTACTCCATCAAGGCATTATGTCTATACATGATTAAATCGATCACACAAGGAATCATCAACATACCATATCTTAACACCATAAAGGTCATTAATTTTATCAAATTTTACTCATCGAAAGAGTAGAATCAAAATGGGGTTCTATCAATAATTTATGCCCTTCTATCAACCCAGGACATATTTTCGGCCCAAAACTTCCTTCTTAACAAGCATATAAATATTGAACTTCTAATTTCCAAAAGCCCTAATAATTTGCACAATACACGAAGTGCATAATCACGCTTATCATAAAAATAATAATAATAATTTAACTGTATGTTTTCCTCTAGGGCAACAACATAACAGGAAACCAATACTAGTCAACGCTACAACGTTCTAGGGGCGATTACATACCCAGGATCACAAAAGAAACAACGACATTTTTGCAGAAGGAAGTAACTTTAAGATTATATACATATATAGAATATATATTTCATATGATCAATCAAAGCATACACTGAGAACCTTTGTTTGTTTTATATATAAAAGGGTTTGATCACGTCAACAAGAACAACCAACAGAGGAAAAACCAGAAGTAACAAACTGTTAACCATGTACTGAACGCAAATCCACAAAATCACAGATTTAAACCAATTTCTAGAAAGAAAGAGATTCATTTCAAGAGGTTTATTAGATACTAGCATATTATGAATATGGTTAGTCTATCTTTCCTATTTTAACGCATCCACCAGTCGTGAACATCCAGCAGGGACTGCTACAGCCACACGCCTTCTGCTTTATCCTCTCCTTCACTGGTCTTTTCTTGCAATATACCCCACCAGGATTCCCTTTTGAAGGCATGACTAGAAGGATGCAATAGGTGGCTGTCCAAACACTAGATTGCTTCAAAGCAGCTGCTTTGGGGGTGAGAGTCGAACTGCTTACCACTCAGTCCGAGAGCACTTGCGCTAGAAAGCTACACACCGACCATGGTTTGAAGCTCGGACACAAGACATAATGATTACATCGCTTCTGGCTCTGAAAGGTATCTACCATAATTGATACACAACCTTTTCCTTCATCGATTCGCGGAAAGATCAAACTCTCGGTGCAAACATTGCAACCGTAGCTTGAAAGTGTTATAATTCCAACGAAACCTTTATGTCTGCTAGCTTAGTGACTCGTAGAAGATGCTCATATAGTTGTAAGGAAAATTGTGCTTCATGAATATTCGATATGAAACAGATCCACGCCTATGGAATTCTCTCCCATGAGTTACATCGTAAAAAAGCAAGGTCTCGGTAGGGAGTCTTTGTAAATAAATTTCATCAAGTCTCTTTGGAAGCATTCTCACTCACCACAGTCGATTTGGAGATACACACTCGGGTATGTTCTGATCTCGAGAAATATTCTACTACCTTCATCTCCCAAGACATTTTTTCCAACATTGCATAGATCTCCTGTGCCGCGGGTGTGATCCGTCTCCTCAAGAAGAATCCACGAATTTGAGGGTGTAATCGATGCCGAGCATGATAACAACAAGGTTGGACCACTCTTGTTGGAGCGTACACCACGCCGCATACTCCATCGACCATGGTCATCTGCCCGTGCCGAGCTTTCCTTCTTGAACAAATCTAAGCGTTTTGTTTTCACGCGATCCGCACCTCTGTGCTAAGCTCCTTTGAAAGTCCCCAAGGCGAGCGTAAGTCTCCATGGATTTGCATTCCTCGAGCAGCTCATCGGTAGGGTTTCCAAATCCGGTCGAGCCCAACCCCGTGAAACGGCCTTGTCAGTAGAGAAAGGACGTGAAAAAATGAGCAGAGAGTGATGAGAGACCGAGCTCGGCCGCTTTTGCTGCGAGCATAGCATAGATGCGCAACTCATTTCTCAGTCGCAAGACATCCCGACAGCCACCATTACCACTACGCGGCATATTCTTCCAAGCTATAAGCCACCGACATGTCTGAAGATGCTGATTTGGTGCCATCGTATTCGATACTGACAAACAAATACCCTGAAGGAGAACTCGAATTTGAGGATGCATTCGAACTGAACAGATAACAACATAGTGGACAACCTGCTCGTTGGAAGCGCTCAAAACAGCTTCTGCTACAGCTACAAGATTTTACAACAACTGATCATGACTGTGGTCACGTGCAACTAGAACACTCTCTCGCCGTGCCCAAGATCGAGGAGGTAACACACTTGCTACACTATCTTGTAGCTTCATCCACACCCACGCCAACCAGGCTCACGCAAACGAAGGTAAGAAAAAACGTGTCCACACTCCACCTACTCGCATTCAAAGAGAATCAAGAACAGATCATGTCGAAGAAAAATGTGACTCCGCTCAGACCTCACGCAAGGACAGACAAGACGCTGGTCAAATCTGCAGGCCGGGTGGTTGGGAGGAGGCCACGGTGGCAGTGGAGGCCGATGCCCACGGGGCATTACATTCTCCTCCCCTTAAGAAAGCATCGTCCTCGATGCGACATTACACATAGGAAAGGAAAATATTTGCAACCAAGGACAGGTAGAGGAGACATTACACCCTAGGGTTTAAAATTTAGCTGATTAAAGCATGGCCACAGGGTAGCCTTAGGAACATTTGGTAGAAATTTTAACTTTAAATGTTCTGTGAAGATTGGCAGTTCTTTCTTGTTTGTTATTTTCATTAGTCTCTTTCCGTTAACATTATTCTTAGTTTAATTCCTTTTAAAATTTCATCATTGAAGAGTTTTGGTTTATTCTTTATTGTGGGTGCCCAACATGGACTGCTAACGCAAACCCTATCAGGCTCACAAGACACTACAGATTCACAAGTACACAAGTATATACTTCAAGATTGTATTACACCACAAAAGGTTACACAATTACGGAATAGAATAGGCACACTCCCCATAACATAGGTACTCATCACACATCAATGACTGACATACCAAATACTCAAACAAAAGAGTACTACAATCCACCAGACATTTCCTCAATTTGCATCAATGAAAGACTCACATAACAACAAACCATGCTACAGGTACATAGTGTCCACAAGGGAATCAATGACATGTCCACAACATCACAACACATAACCATCTGACATGAGTAACACATACATCAAAAGACCACTACCAAACATCACAATAACTCAACATATGTCCCAGAATATCAACCATACACACAAATATCATAAGCCTCCCTCAAACTCTTATACCTCCCTCAAGTCTCTTATGCCTCCCTCAAACTCTTATGCCTCCCTCAAGTCTCTTATGCCTCCCTCAAACTCTTATGCCTCCCTCAATCTCTTATGCCTCCCTCAAACTCTTATGCCTCCCTCAAGGAGGTCGGTTGTCTCTCTGTGCCCAAGGCACATCGAGTTCGAACACTCCTAACCCAAGTGACATAATAACGCGTGGTTCAACAACCCGCTAGTTATATGTACCCCTTGGGGCGTACCCCCATACAACGAAGTGGGTCCATAGGTCCAACCAATCCATGGTGCATCCCATGACCCTATTCCACACATCACGACATTAGAACCAGCACAACAATCCAATCAAAGTGCCAAGTGGCAAAGTACAAGCCTTGGGCAAGGCGGTAAAAATTCCAAATTTAAAAGAAGACCCCAAATCAAGCTAAAATAAATGGCCACGTAGCGAAAGTTAGTATCAAAATCCCCCTGTTAGTGCCACAAACCAAGGAAATGCCCAAAATTGTAAAGCATTGCAATCAACAAAAGATGCTTGGTCCCTTGAAATAAAGAAAAGGAATCAATTTACGAATAAAATCAACTTATAATAACGTCACATTACGATAACTGTGTGGCTTATCTAGCCACCAAGGGGGTACTCAACAAGTTGCTGGCACTCGGAACATCGAGCCTCAGCTCGTAAAATATATATCAATCCCACCACCCCCATCGATAAGGTTAAACATAGTCATAGATACACTAAGGTTGCATACATACAACCACATAGGGAGAGAGGAAAGAGTCACATGTAATCTACTAAACCGAGTTTTGACTCGAGTTATGACCCATGGTACACCATTCCTCACCCTCAACATACACTTCTACCGATCTCCCTCAGGGTCGGTTAGTGTAAGGCTCACAACATAACATGTAACTACATCACTAACACCATGGTGGTACACACATAGCTACCATAACGTCTCACATATGGTAGGTATACGGGGTAGATCACAATCATACATTCACAGGGCACAATACATCACTTTACCACATTCTACACCCACAAAGTGCAATCATAATACAATAGGGTTCATACACTCACCGTATGACCCTAATTCACTACATGCAGCATTACATATTACACAACTCATAAATACGATGAACATAATAACATCACAACATAACAATAATTGCTTCATAAAAAGGTAGTACACACATTTCTTCAAAACATGGTAAAAACATCATGATACAACTCATTTCTTTTAACATCAACTAGTCATACAACACATTGATACACTCACATATCACAATATGTCACAATGTTCCAACACTACGTCATCCACATTATAATTCTCTTCACATGCCACAAACAGTAATTCACACGTGAACTCTTCATAGAATCCACAAGAAGGAGAGAGAATACTCTCATCCCCAACACATCAACATGATGACAAATACGCACTGAGTGACATACACATCACGTGCGTTCACAATATCACAATTACGACAATAATCACATCACGCTTAAAGCACATTACTCTTCCAATATAAATCATCATCATGCAACATCATCATCATCATTAGTATCATCATGTAACACCACCACCACCATGCAACATCACCATACAACACCAATCCGGCCCATAGGTTCGAGAGCATGAACCTACGCTCTGATACCAAAGTGTAACACACCAAAAATACCAACACAAGGACAACACAAGAAATACAGGATAATTTTTTTTTTTGACTTTCTTTGACACAACACGGCACAACATATCGTCACAAGGTTACAACTAACACCAGAACCACTTGTTACGAGGGAGACCACAAGGTCAACATGGAAACGTTCACACTAGTCAAGGACAATGTACTCTTCTTTTGACAAGACAACAAGGAAGTCCAATCCACATGACACACTCACAAATAGGGCATCCCATGAGGAATTTCTTGTTAAATTTTCTTGTTTACCAAGGTGTCTCTTAATTCTTAACTTACGTTCTTATAAAATTTCATGTAATGATTCACACAATTTTTTTCACAAGGGAGAATTTCTTTATTTTCGACTATTGACTAAATAGCTTAAGGCCAAACTTTTCAAACTAGGATCATCAAATTTTATGTCCAAATCTTTCTTATTCATTTGATTGTAGAACATTTTCCATTTCTTACAAGGTTAATTAATCTATTCAAGCCACTAACACAAGTTCCACACCTCTGTTACACAGGTGAAGGCATAAGTTCCGATTGAGGGAAGTACCGCTTAGGGTTCAAAACAATATCCTTCTTGTTTAAGGATCAAATTTTGACCTTGCTTAAGAATATCACCATGAATTAACGCAAGGGTTAATAGAACAGGACAACAGAATTTAGCTTCAGGGTCACATTGTTTAATATCAGTCTTTCATTGAGGTTAAGAGTTTATCGAGATTGGTTAAATGTTCCATCTAGACTTTACTTAATTAAGTTTGACAAAAGGAACATCTCAAATGATAAAGAGAAATTTAAGGTTTTATTAATCACTTTCACTCTAGCTTATTAAACTCTATCATTTTCTATAATCTAACCATTGATTTCACCATGAGGTCATTTAAGATTTCACCATAAAAGGATAATGTTTATTGGTTTGGCTCGGGAAGAAGTAAGTACTCATATTTCATTACAAAGATAGTTTCCTCTTGATTGTTCCAGTCTCAAAGGTTATCAAGTACATCACATCTACATTAATACATTCATATATATATATATATATTTTAGCTTAACTTTTATAAGGACTATCCAGCTCACGTCATAGAAGTTACAAACTCATTGCTACTATGCCTTAGAAGGATTTACAACTCAACATTTTAACTCAAGAGAAAAGTTTAACAGTACTCGTTTGCGGAAACAAAACAAGGTTATATCAATTCTTTCCAACATGATGCACAAATCAAAGGGACATACTATCTCTATTGAACCATGACTAGGGAGCAAGAGAGTAATAACATGGGACAAGCCCCGCTACTATACTAAGGGTTAAAATTCACTAGAATATCCCATAACCAAGAGGTAATCAAATTTCATCTTTCACATGATAACCAAACATGCCAAAGTTTCAACAGTTACAACAACAATACTCTACAATACATTTACTAGGCACTGACCTTTCTTCTAAAATGTCCAAAGGCCCTTTTCAATTTTTATAACATAATACACATTCGTACAAAGGAACATCATAACCAAGATTGATGCAATAATCTACAAGTCTTTCCATCATCTAACCACGTAAGCCATCTGCAACAATTAATAACCTGAGTCAGTTCACGAGAACTGAGTAAGATAAGACTATACATAGCAACAATAAGCTACTAGCTAACAATACCATGAAAGGAAACATTCTATCTCGGAAATGGATCAAAGTTCTACCCTCTAACAACCTTTTGAAACAAGATATAATTTTCAACATATCAACTAAGAAGAAACCCATAAGTTTTAGTTATGAAAATACCTCTAAAACTACAAAAGTTTGACAACCAAATATGCAAGACTATGAAATTTAAATGATTAGACACAAGAGTTGAGAGTATTAGGATTTCAATCATATAATCCCGTAGATTACGTGATTGAAATCTAAAGTGTAACCCATCAATCCACATTCTCAAGGTGAAGTCAAAAGATACAAACCAGATCCGATCTTAGCTGCCAAAAGGAATATAGTTTTGGGATCGTTCCGTAGGGCCATAGGCCAAATAGGCTATAAACGAACTACGAGGGTAAAAACAAAGTTCCATCATGTAATCAAAAAGGTTTAAAGGATGAAAAATCTTATATTCAAACCCACAACCATTATATCTTAGGTAATAAGTGACTTCATAACTAATAAGGATGAGTGGAAAGGACAGTAAGAATGTCCGGAATAGGTATTGCCTAACCGCTTACCTACTGAATATAACCAGGGCCGGAATAGCAACAAGCCTCATTAATACCCAAGTTGAGTAGGCAATCTAGCATTCTAAACACATCCTTGCAATTTTCATAATACCTTATATTAATAACCCTCCCGTTCTAGAGGAACATAGCCATGAATCTAGACTTGGTTGATATTTTCCGACGTCAACTCACTTCCTAATATCATAAACGATGTAAACAAAGGAAAAGGTCTCTCAACTCTCCTTAATTTACATCTCAACACTAAGTTTATTGTAACCTATGCAGAGATTAAACACACAATATACCATTGAAGATATATATCCTCCAATAACTAACTTCTATAACGATGTAATTACAATTATTACACTCGACACATAAACAAACTATTCCAGAGCTTCTTTTCCCTTTTTACAACAAAATATATTCACGACCTTCCATCACAATCATTCTAAATTTGCAATGAAAGGTCACTCATCAGAAGGAAGTACAAGACAAGTTTGACTAAATTAAGGGACTTTATTTTACCTTAAGCGAGTTGATGAAAACCTTAACTTTCATGAACCGTGAAAGGTATTACCTTACTCCATCAAGCCATTATGTCTATACATGATTAAATAGATCACACAAGGAATCATCAACATACCATATCTTAACCCATAAAGGTCATTAATTTTATCAAATTTTACTCATCGAAAGAGTAGAATCAAAATGGGGTTCTATCAATAATTTATGCCCTTCTATCAACCCAAGACATATTTTCGCCCAAAACTTCCTTCTTAACAAGCATATAAATATTGAACTTCTAATTTCCAAAAGCCCTAATAATTTGCACAATACACGAAGTGCATAATCACGCTTATCATAAAAATAATAATAATAATTTAACCGTATTTTTCCTCTAGGGAAAAACATAACAGAAACCAATACTAGTCAACGCTACATGTTCTAGTGGCGATTACATACCCAGGCTCACAAAAGAAACAACGACATTTTTGTAGAAGGAAGTAACTTTAAGATTATATACATATATTTCATATGATCAAGCAAAGCATACACTAAGAACCTTTGTTTGTTTTATATATAAAAGGGTTTGATCACGTCAACAAGAACAACCAACAGAGGCAAAACCAGAAGTAACAAACTCTTAACCATGTACTGAACGCAAATCCACAAAATCACATATTTAAACCAATTTCTAGAAAGAAAGAGATTCATTTCAAGAGGTTTATTAGATAATAGCATATTATGAATATGGTTAGTCTATCTTTCTGTTTTAACGCATCCACCGGTCGTGAACATCCAAGCGGATCACTTCTGACCACACGCCTTCGCTTTATCCTCTGCTTCACTGGTCTTTTCTTGCAATATACCACACCAGGATTCCCTTTTGAAGGCACGACTAGAAGGATGCAATAGGTGGCTGTCCAAACACTAGATTGCTTCAAAGCAGCTGCTTTGGGGGGGTGAGAGTCGAACTGCTTACCACTCAGTCTGAGAGCACTTGCGCTAGAAAGCTACACACCGACCATGGTTTGAAGCTCGGACACAAGACATAATGATTACATCGCTCCTGGCTCTGAAAGGCATCTACCGTAATTGATACACAACCTTTTCCTTCATCAGATTTGGGGACAACATCAAACTCTCGGTGCAAACATTGCAGCTGTAGCTTGAAAGTGTTATAATTCCAACAGAAACCTTTATGTCTACTAGCTTAGTGACTCGTAGAAGATGCTCATATAGTTGTAAGGAAAATTGTGCTTCATGAATATTCTGATATGAAACAGATCCACACCTATGGAATTCTCTCCCATGAGTTACATCGTAAAACAAGCAAGGTCTCAGTAGGGAGTCTTTGTAAATAAATTTCATCAAGTCTGCTGGAAGCATTCTCACTGTCACACAGTCGATTTGGAGATACACACTCAGTGTATGTTCTGGATCTGAGAAATATTCTGCTACCTTCATCTCCCAAGACATTTTTTCCAACATTGCATAGATCTCCTGTGGCCGCGGGTGTGATCCGTCTCCTTGAAGAAGAATCCCGAATTTGAGGGTGTAATCGATGCCGAACAGATAACAACAAGGTTGGACCACCTGCTTGTTGGAGCGTACACCACGTCGCATACTCCATCGACCATGGTCATCTGTTCCAGTCAGAGCTTTCCCTCCTTGAACAAATCTACGCCTTTTGTTTTCAGTGATCCATGCGCAGCTAAGCTCCTTTGAAAGTCCCAGGCGCGTAAGTCTCCATGGATTTGCATTCCTCGAGCAGCTCGTCAGGCGGGGTTTCCAAATCCAAGTCGAGCCCAACCCCGTGACAGAAACGACCTTGTTGTAGAGAAAGGACTTCAAAAATGAGCAGAGAGTGATGAGAGACCGAGCTCGGCCGCTTTCGTTGTAGAGCACAAGATGCGCAACTCCTTTCAGGTCGAAGGACATCCGGATAGCCATGACCACTTTGCTCTCGGCATATTCTTCCAAGCTATAAGCCACCGACATGTATCGAAGATGCCAATTTGGTGCGTCGTATTCGAATCTTGACAAACAAATACCCTGAAGGAGAACTCAAATTTGAGGATGCAGTCGAACTGAATAGATAACAACATAGTGGACAACCTGCTCGTTGGAAGCACTCAAAATGGCTTCTGCTACAGCTGCAAGATTTTGCAACAACTGATCACGACTGTGGTCGCGTGCAACCAGAACACTCCTCGCCGTGCCCAAGATCAAGGAGGTAACACGCCTGCTACACTATCTTGTAGCTTCATCCACACCCACGTCAACGAGGCTCATGCAGGCGGAGGCAAGAAAACGCGTCCACACTCCACCTACTCGCATTCAAAGAGAATCAAGAAACGAGATCACGCCGAGGAAAATGTGACTCCGCTCGGACCTCACGTAAGGACGAGACAAGACGCTGGTCAAATATGTAGGCCGTGGTGCTTAGGAGGAGGCCACGGTGGCGGTGGAGGCCAATGCCACGGGGCATTACAAGTGACCCTTATTTGTAATGTTGTGCATGTCATGTAAAATTAAATGTGATTAGATTGTTTATTTTGTTAAGTAAATTAGGTTAGGGGACTTAATGGTCCCCACTTGCATTTGTGTAAGTGTGTTAATTAGAGAGGATTGAGGTCACATGAGCACCCTTTTGTGTGCCCCACATCCTCTACACTTGTGCCCAAATTGGCCAAACCCGAAATTGGGCTATTTTTGGCATTTTCAAGTGACCCCTTTTTAGTTTTGGGAGTTCGAGTTAGCATGAAAATCTCTTGGACCCTACATATTAAGTAGGGGGGCTTAATTTCAAGGCATGGAGGAGTTTCCATCCCATTTAGCCTCTCTTTTGTCACTATCCATGTAAGATGGGTTGGAATATGTGTGTTGTGAAAATTTGCACAAATTTGTCTCATTTGTTTGTTGGGTAATTTGGGAGAAGAGTGTTTAAATGTGAGTTTATATTTTCTCTATTTTGTTTTGAGAATCTTGACTTGGAGGGAAGAGAGGGGTGACACATGTCATCCCCTCATTTGTGAGGAAATTTATTTGTTTTTCTTCAAATACTCCCTCATGGGGGAGAAAGAGAACTTTGTTTTTGGCTTTTGCTCAGTGCTTGGAGGCTTTTGGGAGTTAGTGTTTGCTTGGAAAAGGAATTGGGAAAAACTTAGATTTTTGGATAGCTTGTGGAGCTAGGATCTTTGATCTCACTCTATGTTATTTTTCATGATAGATCTTAGATTTCCTTATGGTTGAAAATTGTGTTTTATTGGTTGTGTTGTATTTTGGTTGGGTATGTTATTTATTATTTTCTCCATCCATCATATGGCTTGATGGGCAAGCCATGTTGGTTATTTTTATTCCCCTCATATGGTTTGAACCCCCTTCCCCATCCTTGGAGAGGAAACCCAATGGGTTTGAAAATCCTCCCAAGGAGGATTTTAGGTGAATGGGTGGAGCAATAAGGAGGGATTGTTGTCTTGGAGGGATAAGGAGGTTTTTAAGAAATTGTTAGTGTGCATCCTATGGTTGGACCACACTTTTTGGCACTTTTAGATGTCTCATCTACTCTTCCCCATTGTTGAGGATGAAAATGGTTTTATCCTCTTTTCTTTTGGTTTGTATATATTGTGTTTATTTAGTGTTTGAGTTAGTCTTGTATGTGATATGCTTGTGTGTATTTTCTTCTTTATTATTGTGGACATTTTTGGATTCTAGCTCTCTCCCCCATGGCCTTAGGGGAGGCTAACATGTATTCCAACCTTTGGAAAGACATGTAATGATGCCTATAGGTTGGGTGGTAAAAAAAATCTTTCTCTATGTGTTGGATTCTTTGATGAAGAGCACAAAGTTGGAGCTCAAGTTTGGAAGATGGTTGGAGTTTCCTTGATATTTTGGCATCTTGTTGTTTCCAAAATTTTGGGAGAGTTTTACTTATTGTAATCATGTGAATATGGCTTTGTTGGAAGTTCTATGTCCTTGTAAAATTCCCATTTTGAGATTGGGATTGCTTTGGAAACTAGTATTACATTAGTTTGTGTATCCTCTTTCAATCTTGCAAAGAAGCCTTGTAATGTGGTTCCTTATGTATCTTAAGTATCTTGTAAATAAGGTGTATTTGTGATTTTAAGATTCATGGGAATGTAAACCATTATTGTATGATAAATGATGTAAGATTTTTAAACTTAGCAATGCAATAAAAGAAATTAGTTATGAGTTATTCTTTGTTAATATCTCGTTTTAAGGTTCGAGTTTTCCTTTAAAAGTAAAAGAATTGATTGTTATATAAAGTTGTTTAAAAAGAAAAAAATATACTCTTGTATTCCTTGTTAGTATGGTAATTGATTAAGGAGAAAAATGTGGTATTTTTAGGGGATGTTCTTCTCGTTAGAAATCTGCAGTATTTATCTTACTATTGCGTTTGAAAAGAAACATAGTTGTAACATGAAGCTTGAGGTTTAATATTGAATGGAAATATTATCATTCTTGGAATATATCTCTTTGTTGTGAATTCTTGTAACATTAGTGAATGGAGTAATATCAATGTTACTTTCTTTTCCATGTTAAATTAACAACAAATGATTATATTAGGGAATCAATTGTGAACATACCTCCTCCCTTACTAAATTTTAAATGTGTTCCAAGCCCTCTCTTATTAATTGAAATATATTGTTACATTCTCTTTTCTATTATACAAATGAGTACATAATTATTAAGTAAAAAAGAGATATTCAAATTATGAGGTTATATTTTTTTACACAAATGACAAAACCAAACATATCCTTTTATAACTTTGTATTTATCTTAAAATGGTTTATAATATAAAATATATTTAAATATATGTAAAATGTAGGTATATTTTATAACATAGTTTATATGTATATGTATAAGTGTGTGTGTGTGTGTGTGTCTATATATATATATATATATATATATATATATATATGTATGTATGTATATCTATCTATATACATATATATATGTATATACATATATATATGTATATAGATAGATATACATACATACATATATATATATATATATATATATATATATATATGTATGTATGTATGTATGTATGTATGTATATATATATATATATATATACATATATATATATATATATATATATATATATATATATGTACGTATATCTATATATATATATATATATATATATGTATGTATATATATATATATATAGGACTCGTGTAAGTTTCGAGTTTTATGTTTTGTAAAAAAAAATTAAGTGGGGAGGCGGAGCCCTCCCAAAACCAAGCACAAAAAAAAACATTAAGGTGTGGCCTATGGCCACACCACCACATCCTCCTAAACCCCATACCCCATGCCCTCGCAAATTCCCACACCACTCCTTGTAGATCCAATACCCTCACCCCTATGCACCCACCGCGCCAAACCCCCAACTCTCTCACCTCCACCATAACCCCAACTACCATCCACCGCCGCCACCTCCACTCCAAACATATGGCCCTCACACAGTCTACCGTTGCCTTTAACATATCAAACAATTTGGTTTTCTTATTGTAGGGTCTCTAAAATTCATTTTCTCTCTCTCTCTCTCTCTCTCTATATATATATATATATATATATATGCCTTCACTTCAAAATATGGATATATTACATACCTAACAACCAACAATTCTTCGGTAAAAAAATACAAAAAAAGGAAAATAATGACAATATTTCATGCAAACCCATGAATCCAAAATCGCCATGGCTCCTCCTTAACCTACACAAAGAAGAAACAAAAATAAAACCAAATGAGAAGAGAAAGAAAACATAAAGATGGATTAGGGCATTTCTAGGAAACATAAAATCAAGGGCCAAGATTAATTTGATCCTGGGTTCACATTTAATCCTACACCACTTTTAAGTCATGGGATTTTGTGGGATTAGGAAAAGAAATTAAAAGAAGGGTGTGTGGGCGCTAATTAAATAAAAAGGGGGAAAATAATTAAATTAAAAGGGGTGTGTAGAATTTCTATTGTGACCCTAGCAAACATTTAGTAGAAATAAATAATTAAAGTTGGAATTGGACTAGTAGTTAATTAATTGGGTAAATCAAATTAGTATAAAATGATTAATAATGGGAATCAAATAAGTATAGTATTATTATTTACTTTTAAAAAAATTACCCAAATTTTTAACTACCATTTGGTGTGGTTTTCCATGTCTCGACGTGAGGCATTACATTTGGTATCGTGAGCAAAGGTTCACACATGCGTATGCTATGGGTAGAGCATTTAGTTAGATATTAATGTTTTAATAACATTAAACAAAAACAACTAAAACATTTCCGCAACCTTCTACAACTTAATAATCCATTTTCTTACTTCTTGCATAGGATGGCACCATGAGACATCGATCAATTAGGGACTTGGGATGTAGATCACCTACACTGAGCCACATGCAGCTAAATTTAGACCTCGATTTTAGAGGCTCTTCAAAGAGATAGGAGTTGTGGAACAACACCTTCCAAAGCACCGCATGAGGCAAGAGAGATGTCTACTCGGGATATGAGGAGCCGATAGGCAAGGACGCACACTCGAGCCACAAGAGCATGATACCTCAAGGTGGGAGAGGTCATGTAGCCCTTCCATTCACCATGAGATGGTGGATTTACACCATTGTAGCCATTTACACAGCTTGAAGGGAGAATTTTAGGATACACAAACCCATTCACCGTTGGACTACAATGCCAGGATCGTGATGCAAGTAATGTGATTAGGGATCTTCTTTGCTTGCAGCCACCTACATACACTAGCACTAAAGATGGATTTGGGGTCGAGTCATGACTCCTCAGCCTTGATAGTTTCTTTTTCTTACACTCTTATGAGTGCAATGTCAAAGATAGGTTTGGCATACACCTCCTCTGAGATGTAGCAGCTGCTTGGTAGAGGAATGAGGAGCAAAAGCTCCATTTGACTTGAGATACAGTGACCTAGGAATTTTTCGAGAAGCATTTTAGGGCTCGTTATACGTTAGATCACTTCATGCAAAAGAGGATTGATGAATTCCATGACTTATGATAGGACTCTGGCATAGTGGCACAATATGAAAGCAGGTTCCTGGATCTTTTGCAGTATGTGGACTACCTATAAGATGAAAAATTACAAGTTAACGGGTTTATTCAGGACCCAAATGCAGACATAGTAGGAGAAGTTAGGATGCTATCTCCTCCCCCACTTGAGAAGGCCATTGAGAAGGACTAATTAGATGAGGATAATAGGACCGGGCGCAAAGAACACCAAGATAGGAACAAGAGAAAATTTTAGGAGAGGATGCGGGAATTTTAAAGACATAGGTCACTTTGGCACAACATCACCCCCTAGAGAAGGATTCTATCCTCCTCCAACAAAGTAGTGAGGCCTCAACAATATCGACAGTAGAAAACACAACATCGGGACCACCGCAGAGAGGAGGGCTAAAAGACTCGAGATCTTAGAGAGAGGTGGAGCTAGAGGAGGTTTTGGTGGAGCTATGGATAGGATACGGGTTACTCAAAAAGTGCACCATCTCGTACATAGCAATCTGCTAGGTTTGGGCTGGCATGCATGATCATTTCACCAGAGTACAAGAGGGACCACATATAAGAGGGGTACATGAGGATGTTTTATTTGTAGGTACCACGATCATTATGTGTGTATGTGTCCACACAAACCCGCTACTATGGATATGCAAAGGGCCCCTAGATCTCGAGAAAAATTAGGTGATGTAGGATGCACCCATCATGTATATGCAAAGGTGGTTTATAACCGATAGGCTAAGCATCAAGCCACTATTATTCACATGATAGATACTATCGGGGTATTTTTGTCTCGGTAATCTTTGATTTAGGTGCTTTAGATTCTTCTATATCTCCTTCTATACTTTGGACCAATTTGGGCTAGTGGTGGCTAGGTAGCCAAATAGTTGGTGTAACACACCAAAAATACCAACACAAGGACAACATAGTGAAATACAGGATAACTTTTTTTTTTTGACTTGCTTTGACTCAACATGACACAACATGTCGTCACAAGGTTACAACCAACACTAGGAACCACTTGTTACGGGGGAGACCACAAGGTCAGAAGCACGGAAACGTTCACACCTATCAAGGACAATGTACTCTTCTTTTGACAAGACAACATGGAAGTCCAATCCACATGACTCAGTCACATCTAGGGCATCCCATGAGGAATTTCTTGTTAAATTATCTTGTTTAATAAAATGTCTCTTAATTCTTAACTTACGTTCTTATAAAATTTCATGTAAGGATTCACACAATTCTTTTCACAAGGGAGAACTTCTTTCTTTTCAACGGTTGACTAAATAGCTTAAGGCCAAGCTTTCTAAATTGGGATCATCAATTTTATGTCCAAGGCTTTTATTCATTTGATTTTAGAACATTTTCCATTTCTTACAAGGTTAATTAAACTTACTCAAGTCACTAACACATGTTCCACACCTCTATTGTACAGGTGAAGGCATAAGCTCCGATTGAGTGGAAAGTACTGCTTAGGGTTCATAACAATAGCCTTCTTGTTAAAATATTGAATTTTGACCTTTCTTAAGAAATTTCACCATGAATTGAGGCATGGGTTAACAGAACAGGACAATAGAATTTAGCTTCAGGGTCACATGGTTTACTATCCGTCTTTCATTGAGGTTAATAGTTTATAGAGATTGGTTAAATGTTCCATCTAGACTTTACTTAATTAATTTTGACAAAGGGGAACATTTCAAACAATAAAGAGAAATTTAAGGTTTTATTAATCACTTTCACTCCTACTTATTAAACCCTTTCATTTTCTATAATCTCACCATTGATTTCACCATGAGATCGTTTAAGGTTTCATCGTAAAAGGATAATGTTTATTAGCTTGGCTCGAATAAAAAATAATAATAATAATAAGTTATCATATTTTTTTACAAAAGATAGCTTCCTCTTGATTGTTCCAGGTCTCGAAGGTTATCAAGTAGATCACATCTACATAATATATTCATATACATAAATTTTTAGTTTAACTTTTATCAGGATTATCCAGCTCACTTTATAGTACTTACAAACTCATTGCTACTAAGCCTTAGGAGGATTTACAACTCAGCATTTTAACTCAAGAGCAAGGTTTAACAGTACTCGTTTGCGGAAACAAAACAAGGTTATATCAATTCTTTCCAACATGATGCACAAATCAAAGGGACATACTATCTTTATTGAACCATGACTAGGGAGCAAAAGAGTAATAACATGGGACAAGCCCCGCTACTATACTCGGGTTAAAATTCACTAGAATATCCCATAACCAAGTGGTAATCAAATTTCATCTTTCACATGATAACCAAACAACCAAAGTTTCAACAAGATTCTGACAACAATACTCTACAATACATTTACTAGGCAATCGACACTTCTTCTAAATTGTCCAAAGGCTCTTTCCAAATTTTATAACATAATACACATTCGTACAAAGGAACATCATAACCAAGATTGATGCAATAATCTACAAGTCTTTCCATCATCTAACCACGTAAGCCATCTGCAACAATTAATAACTTTGAGTCGGTTCGCGAGGCGAGCAAGATAAGACTATACATAGCAACAATAAGCTACTAGCTAACAATACCGTGAAAGGAAACATTCTATTTCAGAAGTGGATCAAAGTACTAATCTCCAACAACATTTTGAAACAAGATATAATTTTCAACATATCAATTAAGAAGAAAACCATAAGTTTTAGTTATGCAAATAATTCTAAAACTACAAAGTTTGACAACCAAAAATGCAAGACTATGAAATTTAAATGATTAGACACAAGAGTTGAGAGTATTAGGATTTCAATCATATAATCCCGTAGATTACGTGTTTGAAATCCAAAGTGTAACCCATCAATCCACATTCTCAAGGTGAAGTCAAACGGTAAAAACCAGACCCGTTCTTAGCTGCCAAAAAGAATATAGTTTTGGAATCATTCCGTAGGGCCATAGGCCTAATAGGCTATAAACGAACAACGAGGGTAAAAACAAAGTTCCATCATGTAATAAAAAAGGTTTAAAGGATGAAAAAATCTTATATTCAACCCACAACCATTATATCTTAGGTAGTAAGTGACTTCATCGCTAATAAGGATGAGTGGAAAGGATTTGTAAGAATGTCCTAATAGGTTGCCTAACAAACTTACCTCACGAACATAACCAGGGGCCGGAATAGCGACAAGCCTCATTAATACCCAAGTTGAGTAGGCAATCTAGCATTCTAAACACATCCTTGCAATTTTCATAATACCTTAGATTTATAATCCTCCCGTTTTAGAGGAACATAGCCATGAATCTAGACTTGGTTGAAATTTTCTAACATCATCTCACTTCCTAATATCATAACCGATGTATACAAAGGAAAAGGTCTCTCAACTCTCCTTAATTTACATCTCATCACTAAGTTTATGGTAACCTATGTAGTGATTAAACACATAATATACCATTGAAGATAGATATCCTCTAATAACGAACTTCTATAACGATGTAATTATAATTATTACATTCGACACATAAACAAACTATTCCATAGCTTCTTTTTCCCTTTTTGACAACAAAATGTATTCATGGCCTTCCATCACAATCATTCTAAATTTGCAATGAAAGGTCACTCATCAAGGAGGAAGTACAAAACAAGTTTGACTAAATTAAGGAACTTCATGTTACCTTAAGCAGTTGATGAAAACCTTAACTTTCACGAACCATGAAAGATATTACCTTACTCCATCAAGGCATTATGTCCATACATGATTAAATCGATCATACAAGGAATCATCGACATACCATATCTTAACACCATAAAGGTCATTAATTTTATCAAATTTTACTCATAGAAAGAGTAGAATCAAAATGGGGTTCTATCAATAGTTTATTCCCTTCTATCAACCCAGGACATATTTTCGGCCCAAAACTTCCTTCTTAACAAGCATATATATATTGAACTTCTAATTTCCAAAATCCCTAATAATTTTCACAATACACGAAGTGCGTAATCACGCTTGTCATATAAATAATAATAATAATTTAATCTGTATGTTTTCCTCTAGGAAACAACATAACAGAAACCGATACTAGTCAATGTTGCAACGTTCTAGGGCGATTACATACCCGGGTTCACAAAAGAAAGAGCGACATTTTTGCAGAAGTAAGTAAAATTTAAAATTATATATATATATATATATATATATATATATATATTTCATTTGATCAATCAAAGCATACACTAAGAACCTTTGTTTGTTTTATATATAAAAGGGTTGGATCACGTAAACAAGAACAACCAATAGAGGCAAATCTAAGAGTAACAAATCAAACCATATACTTTAACACGCAAATCCACAAAATCACGAGTTTTAAACCAATTTCTAGAAAGAAAAAGTTTCATTTCAAGAGGTTTATTAGATACTAGCATATTATGTATATGGTTAGTCTATCTTGCCTGTTTTAACGCATCCACCAGTCGTGAACATCCAGCAGGGACTGCTACAGCCACACGCCTTCCGCTTTATCCTCTGCTTCACTGGTCTTTTCTTGCAATATACCACACCAGGATTCCCTTTTGAAGGCACGACTAGAAGAATGCAATAGGTGGCTGTCCAAACACTAGATTGCTTCCATGCAGCTGCTTTGGGGGTACAGGCAATGAACTGTCACACGGCCTATAGCATCAGCCAGTACCGGATTTGCCTCTTGCAAAGCCTTCGAATCTGTATCAGTAACCAAATACCCGACATAAGGGCAGGCCCTAGAAGTACTCAGCACATAAGCTAGGCAAGGCTTGTAGTAAAGATGTGTGCATCGGGTTTGCACAACCTCATTAGGGTAAACAAGCTGCCTACAAACTAGACAGAAAACCAATTTATGAGAAGACAGAGGCCGTAGTCGGTGGAGCAGCTGAAGTGGAATAACTCAACGGAGGTAAAAATTGTGTGAAGGTGATGAAACAGAAGAATATCTCCATTTCCACAGACAACAGCAACCTTGCCAGCAATCATCACATCAGTGGCTCTCATCAGACCATCTAGCAGAGAGTGTGTGCATCCGTACAAGCTATCGAACTTGCTCTTGGTAATAGAATCATTGTCATTAATAGCAGGGAAGAGCAAATGATCTAATAGCTTGCATTTAGTACAGCCTGTGAACACCGATAGTTGTTTCCTCAGATACAAAGCAACCAATCTTTCCTTCCTCTTGTGATATATGAGGACAACATCAAACTCTCGGTGCAACATTGTAGCTGTAGCTTGTAAGGTGTGATAATTCCAACAGCACCCTTTATGCCTGCCAACATAGTGACTCGTTGAAGATGCTCAAATAATTGCAAGGAAAATTGTGCTTCATGAATATTCTGACATGATACAGATCCACGCCTAAGAGATTCACTTCCATGCGTTACAGCATAAAACAAGTAAAGTTTCAAAAGAGAATCCTTGCAATAATTTTCATCAGGTCTCCTGGTAACTCTCTCACTATCACAAGGTCAATTTTGGAGAAACAAAACTCAGTACATGATCTGAGTCTGAAAAATATCCTGCTACCTTCATCTCCCCAGACATTTTCTCCAACATTGCATAGATCTCTTGTGCCTGTGGGTGTGATCTGTCACCAACACAAAAGGCATGCGCCATTATTACAGCAAAGCACGTGCTTCATGAATATTCTGATCTGAAACAGATCCACCTCCAAGAGACCCTCTTCCATGAGCTACATCGTAAAACAGTAATGTCTCAGTAGAGAATCTCTGTAATAAAATTCATCGGGTCTCCTGGTAACACTCTCACTGTCACTTAATCGATTTTGATGAAAATATCTTGAAGGAGAATCCTGAATTTGAGGGTGCAGTCGAACTGAACAGATAACAACATAGTGGACAACCTGCTCGTTGGAAGCACTCAAAACGGCTTCTGCTACAGCTGCAAGATTTTGCAACAACTGATCTCCACTGTGGTCGCGTGCAACCAGAACATCAGGGTTAACACCAATGGTTCCTTGGGTTGGCCTCATGGCAGACTTGCACACCACTCTCTCAGGCCACGGATTTTCGAGATAAGTTTATTTCTCTACCCTATAGCTGCTACATAAATCCAAAAACTTCCTCACGACACTTTCCTAGGAGAATCTCAGTTCTACGCTCCACTGAAACTGCCTGTTGCAGGTCGCTACAGTGAATCCCTGACAAGAACACACCTCGCAGCATTCAAGAAGGTGGATGCAACACGCCTGCTCCACTAGCATCAAGTCAATTTTGTCTGCGTCCAGTGCATTGAATGAGAGGATCAAAACAAAGATTTTGGTGAAGAAAAAATAGGCCTCCACCGACTCCATCTTTCCCACGCAAAGACAGACATGACAGTCTTAAAATTTGGCAGGTTGGGTGGTTGGGGGGGGAGGCCAAGGTAGCAGAAAGGAAGCCCATGCCCAGCGGGGCATTACATTCTCCTCCCCTTAAGAAAGCATCGTCCTCGATGTGACATAACACAACGGAAAAAAAAAGTTTGCAACCAAGGACAGGTACAGGAGAAAGTACACTTTATGGTTTAACATTTTAGTTGATTAAAGCACGGTCGCAAGGTAGCCTTAGGAACATTCGGTAGAATTTTTAACTTTTAATGTTCTGTGAAGATTGGCAGTTCTTTCTTGTTCATCATTTCATTAGTCTCTTTCCATTAGCATTATTCTTAGTTTAATTGCTTTTAAAATTTCATCATTGAAGAGTTTTGGTTCATTCTTTATTGTGGGTGCCCAACATGAACTGCTAACACAACACCCTATCAGGTTCACAAGACACTACAGATTCACAAGCACGCAAGTATATACTTCAAGATTGTATTACACCACAAAAAGGTTACTAAAATATGAAATGGAGTAGGCACAGTCCACATAACATAGTACTCGACACACACCTATGACTGACATATCAAAATACTTAACCAAAACAAGATTACAATCCACTAGACATTTCCTCAATTTGCATCAATGAAAAACTCACATAACACCAAACAAATGCCACAGGTACATAGTGTCCACAAGGGGATAAATGACATGTCCACAACATCACAACACATATCCATCTCGACATGAGTAACACATACATCGAAAGACCACTACCAAACATCACAATACTCAACATATATCCCAAACATCAACCATACGAGACAAATATCATAAGCCTCCCTCAAACTCTTATGCCTCCCTCAAGTCTCTTATGCCTCCCTCAAACTCTTATGCCTCCCTCAAGTCTCTTATGCCTCCCTCAAACTCTTATGCCTCCCTCAAGTCTCTTATGCCTCCCTCAAGGAGGCCGGTTGTCCCTATGGTCCAAGACACATAGAGTTCGAACACTCCTAACCCAAGTGACATAATAACGCGTGGTTCAACAACCCACTAGTTATATGTACCCCTTGGGGCGTACCCCCATACAACGAAGCGGGTCCATAGGTCCAACCAATCCATGGTGCATCCCATGACCCTATTCCACACTTCACGACATTAGAACCAGCACAACAATCCAGTTAAAGTGCCAAGTGGCAAAGTACAAGCCTTGGGCAAGGCGGTAAGAATTCCAAATTTAAAAGAAGACCCCAAATCAAGCTAAAATAAATGGCCAAATAGCCAAAGTTAGTATCAAAATCCCCATGTTAGTGCCACAAACCAAGGAAATGCCCAAAATTGTAAAGCATTGCAATCAAGAAAAGATGCTGGTCCTTGCAAAATAAAGTAAAAGCTCAATTTACGAATAAAATCAACTTATAATAATGTCACATTACGATAACTGTGTGGCCTTATCTAGCCACCAAAGGGGTACTCAATGAGTTGCTAGCACTCAGAACATCGAGCCTCAGCTCGTAAAATACATATCAATAATACAACTGTCATCACCTCCATCTGAATCATCCCGCCACCCTTCGACAAGGCTAAACATAGTCATAGATGCACTAAGGTTGCATACATACAACCACATAGGGAGAGAGGAAAGAATCACATGTAATCTACTAAACTGAGTTTTAGCTCGAGTTATTGACCCATGGTACACCATTCCTCACTCTCAACATACACTTCTACCGATTTCCCTCAGGATCGGTTAGCGTAAGGTTCACAACATAACATACAACAACAGTACTAACATAATGGTGGCACACACATAACTACCATAACATCTCACGTATGGTATGTATACAGGGTAGATCACGATCATACATTCACTGAGTGTAACACATCACTTTACCACATTCTGCACCCAAAGTGCAATCACCATACGATAGGGTTCATACACTCACCGTATGACCAAAAATCACAACATGAAGCATTACCTATTTGCAGAGTCATACATACGATGAACATAGTACATCACAACATAACATCCATTGCAACATAGCAAGGTGGTACACACATTTCTTCAGAACATGGTAAAAACATCATGATACAACTCGTTTCTTTTAACATCAACTAGTCATACAACACACTGATACACCCACATATCACAATATGCCACAATGCTCCAACACTACGTCATCCACATTAGCATTCTTTTCACACATCACAAACAATAATTCACACGTGAATTCTTCCTAGAATCCACAAGAAGGAGAGAGAATACTCCCATCCCCAACATATCGACATGATCACAAACACGCACAAGGTGACATACCCATAATGTGCGTTCACAATATCACAATTACGACAATAATCACATCACGTTTAAAGCACATTACTCTTCCAATATCTACCACCATCATGCAACATCATCATCATCACGTAGTATCCTCATGTAACACCACCACCACCATGTAACATCACCATACAACACCAATCCGGCCCATAGGTTCGAGAGCATGAACCTACGCTCTGATACCAAAGTGTAACACACCAAAAATACCAACACAAGGACAACATAGTGAAATACAGGATAACTTTTTTTTTTTTTTTGACTTGCTTTGACTCAACACGACACAACATGTCGTCACAAGGTTACAACCAACACTAGGAACCACTTGTTACGGGGGAGACCACAAGGTCAGCATGGAAACGTTCACACCTATCAAGGACAATGTACTCTTCTTTTGACAAGACAACATGGAAGTCCAATCCACATGACTCAGTCACAGCTAGGGCATCCCATGAGAAATTTCTTGTTAAATTATCTTGTTTACTAAAATGTCTCTTAATTCTTAACTTACGTTCTTATAAAATTTCATGTAATGATTCACACAATTCTTTTCACAAGGGAGAACTTCTTTCTTTTCAACGGTTGACTAAATAGCTTAAGGCCAAGCTTTCTAAACTGGGATCATCAATTTTATGTCCAAGGCTTTTATTCATTTGATTTTAGAACATTTTCCATTTCTTACAAGGTTAATTAAACTTACTCAAGTCACTAACACATGTTCCACACCTCTATTGTACAGGTGAAGGCATAAGCTCCGATTGAGTGGAAAGTACCGCTTAGGGTTCATAACAATAGCCTTCTTGTTTAAAGATTGAATTTTGACCTTGCTTAAGAAATATCACCATGAATTAAGGCATGGGTTAACAGAACAGGACAACAGAATTTAGCTTCAGGGTCACATGGTTTACTATCCGTCTTTCATTGAGGTTAATAGTTTATCGAGATTGGTTAAATGTTCCATCTAGACTTTACTTAATTAAGTTTGACAAAGGGGAACATTTCAAACGATAAAGAGAAATTTAAGGTTTTATTAATCACTTTCACTCCTACTTATTAAACCCTATCATTTTCTATAATCTCACCATTGATTTCACCATGAGATCGTTTAAGGTTTCACCGTAAAAGGATAATGTTTATTAGCTTGGCTCGAATAAAAATAATAATAATAATAATTTATCATATTTCACATTAAAAGATAGCTTCCTCTTGATTGTTCCAGGTCTCAAAGGTTATCAAGTAGATCACATCTACATTAATACATTCCTATATATAAATTTTAGCTTAACTTTTATAAGGACTATCCAAATTTCACGTCATAGAACTTACAAACTTATTGCTACTATGCCTTAGAAGGATTTACAACTCAACATTTTAACTCAAGAGAAAAGTTTAACAAGACTGTTCGTGCGGAAACAAAACAAGGTTATATCAATCCTTTCCAACATGATGCACAAATCAAAGGGACATACTATCTCTATTGAACCATGACTAGGAGCAAGAGAGTAATAACATGGGACAAGGCCTCGCTACTATACTCAGGGTTAAAATTCACTAGAATATCCCATAACTAAGCGGTAATCAAATTTCATCTTTCACATGATAACCAAACATGCCCAAGTTTCAACATTACAACAACAATACTCTACAATACATTTACTAGGCATGACCTTTCTTCTAAAATGTCCAAAGGCCCTTTTCAAATTTGATAACATAATACATATTCATACAAAGGAACATCATAACCAAGATTGATGCAATAATCTACAAGTCTTTCCATCATCTAACCACGTAAGCCATCTCGCAACAATTAATAACCCGATTCAGGTTCGAAGGCCGAGTAATATAAGACTATACATAAGCAACAATAAGCTACTAGCTAACAATACCATGAAAGGAAACATTCTATCTCAGAAAAGGATCAAAGTTCTACCCTCTAACAACCTTTTGAAACAAGATATAATTTTCAACATATCAACTAAGAATAAAACCATAAGTTTTAGTTATGAAAATACCTCTAAAACTACAAAAGTTTGACAACCAAATATGCAAGACTATGAAATTTAAATGATTAGACAAAAGAGTTGAGAGTATTAGGATTTCAATCATATAATCCCGTAGATTACGTGATTGAAATCTAAAGTGTAACCCATCAATCCACATTCTCAAGGTGAAATCAAAAGATACAAACCAGATCCGATCTTAGTGCCAAAAGGAATATAGTTTTGGGATCGTTCCGTAGGGCCATAGGCCAAATAGGCTATAAACGAACTACGAGGGTAAAAACAAAGTTCCATCATGTAATCAAAAAGGTTTAAAGGATGAAAAATATTATATTCAAACCCACAACCATTATATCTTAGGTAATAAGTGACTTCATAGCTAATAAGGATGAGTGGAAAGGACAATAAGAATGTCCGGAATAGGTATTGCCTAACTACTTACCTACTGAACATAACCAGGGCTGGAATAGCGACAAGCCTCATTAATACCCAAGTTGAGTAGGCAATCTAGCATTCTAAACACATCCTTGCAATTTTCATAATACCTTAGATTTATAATCCTCCCGTTTTAGAGGAACATAGCCATGAGTCTAGACTTTGTTGAAATTTTCCGACATCAACTCACTTCCTAATATCATAACCGATGTATACAAAGGAAAAGGTCTGTCAACTCTCCTTAATTTACATCTCATCACTAAGTTTATGGTAACCTATGCAGTGATTAAACACATAATATACCATTGAAGATAGATATCCTCCAATAATGAACTTCTATAACGATGTAATTACAATTATTACATTCGACACATAAACAAACTATTCCATAGCTTCTTTTTCCCTTTTTGACAACAAAATTTATTCACGGCCTTCCATCACAATCATTCTAAATTTTCAATGAAAGGTCACTCATCAAGGAGGAATTACAAAACAAGTTTGACTAAATTAAGGAACTTCATGTTACCTTAAGCAGTTGATGAAAACCTTAACTTTCACGAACCGTGAAAGATATTACCTTACTCCATCAAGGCATTATGTCTATACATGATTAAATCGATCACACAAGGAATCATCAACATACCATATCTTAACACCATAAAGGTCATTAATTTTATCAAATTTTACTCATAGAAAGAGTAGAATCAAAATGGGGTTCTATCAATAATTTATTCCCTTCTATCAACCTAGGACATATTTTCGGCCCAAAACTTCCTTCTTAACAAGCATATATATTGAACTTCTAATTTCCAAAAGCCCTAATAATTTGCACAATACACGAAGTGCATAATCATGCTTATCATATAAATAATAATAATAATTTAACTGTATGTTTTCCTCTAGGGAAACAACATAACAGGAAACCAATACTAGTCAACGCTGCAACGTTCTAGGGGCGATTACATACCCAGGTTCACAAAAGAAACAACGACATTTTTGCAGAAGGAAGTAGTATACATACATAGATATATATATATATATATATATATATATATATATATATATATATATATATATATATATATATATATTTTCATATGATCAATCGAAGCATACACTGAGAACCTTTGTTTGTTTTATATATAAAAGGGTTGGATCACGTCAACAAGAACAACCAACAGAGGCAAATCTAGAAGTAACAAATGTTAACCATATACTGAACGCAAATCCACAAAATCACAGATTTAAACCAATTTCTAGAAAGAAAAAGTTTCATTTCAAGAGGTTTATTAGATACTAGCATATTATGTATATGGTTAGTCTATCTTGCCTGTTTTAACACATCCACTACCATGAACATCCAAGTAGAGATCGCTACAGCCACACGCCTTCCGCTTTATCCTCTGCTTCACTGGTCTTTTCTTGCAATATACCACACCAGGATTCCCTTTTGAAGGCACGACTAGAAGAATGCAATAGGTGGCTGTCCAAACACTAGATTGCTTCCATGCAGCTACTTTGGGGGTACAGGCAATGAATTGTCACACGGCCTATAGCATCGGCCAAGACTGGATTTTCCTCTTGCAAAGCCTTCGAATCAGATCGCAACCAAATACCCGACATAAGGGCAGGCCCTAGAAGTACTCAGCACATAAGCTAGGCAAGGCTTGCAGTAAAGATGTGTGCATCGGGTTTGCACAACCTCATTAGGGTAAACAAGCTGCCTACAAACTGGACAGAAAACCAATTTATGAGAAGACAGAGGCCGTAGTCGGTGGAGCAGCTGAAGTGGAATAACTCAACGGAGGTAAAAATTGTGTGAAGGTGACGAAACAGAAGAAATATCTCCATTTCCACAGACAACAGCAACCTTGCCAGCAATCATCACATCAGTGGCTCTCATCAGACCATCTAGCAGAGAGTGCCTGCATCCGTACAAGCTATCGAACTTGCTCTTGGTAATAGAATCATTGTCATTAATAGCAGGGAAGAGCAGCGATCCAATAGCTTGCATTTGGTACAGCCTGTGAACACCGGTAGTTGTTTCCTCAGATACAACAACCAATCTTTCCTTCCTCTTGTGATATATGAGGACAACATCAAACTCTCGGTGCAACATTGCAGTTGTAGCTTGTAAGGTGTGATAATTCCAACAGCACCCTTTATGCCTGCCAACATAGTGACTCGTTGAAGATGCTCATATAATTGCAAGGCAAATTGTGCTTCATGAATATTCTGACATGATATAGATCCATGCCTAAGAGATTCACTTCCATGCGTTACAGTGTAAAACAAGTAAAGTTTCAAAAGAGAATCCTTGCAATAATTTTCATCAGGTCTCCTGGTAACTCTCTCACTGTCACAAGGTTGATTTTGGAGAAACAAAACTCAGTACATGATCTGAGTCTGAAAAATATCCTGCTACCTTCATCTCCCCAGACATTTTCTCCAACATTGCATAGATCTCCTGTGCCTGTGGGTGTGATCTGTCACCAACACAAAAGGCATGCGCCATTATTACAGCAAAGCACGTGCTTCATGAATATTCTGATCTGAAATAGATCCGCCTCCAAGAGACCCTCTTCCATGAGCTACATCGTAAAACAATAATGTCTCAGTAGAGAATCTCTGTAATAAAATTCATCGGGTCTCCTGGTAACACTCTCACTGTCACTTAATCGATTTTGATGAAAATATCTTGAAGGAGAATCCCGAATTTGAGGGTGCAGTCGAACTGAACAGATAACAACATAGTGGACAACCTGCTCGTTGGAAGCACTCAAAATGGCTTCTGCTACAGCTGCAAGATTTTGTAACAACTGATCTCCACTGTGGTCGTGTGCAACCAGAACATCAGGATCAACACCAACGGTTCCTTGGGCTCGCCCTGTAGCAGCTTTGCACCCAGCTCTCTCTGGGCCACGGATTTTCTGAGATAAGTTTATTTCTCTACCCTGTAGCTGCTGCATAAATCCAAAAACTTCCTCACGGCACTTTCCTAGGAGAATCTCGCCTACGCTCCACCGAAATCGCTCACTGTTGCAGTCACTACAGGTGAATCCCTGACAAGAACACACCTCGCAGCATTCAAGAAGGTGGATGCAACACGCCTGCTCCACTAGCATCAAGTCAATTTTTTCTGCGTCCAGTGCATTGAATGAGAGGATCAAAACAAAGATTTTGGTGAAGAAAAAATAGGCCTCCACCGACTCCATCTTTCCCACGCAAAGACAGACATGACAGCCTTAAAATTTGGCAGGTTGGGTGGTTGGGGGAGGCCAAGGTGGCGATGGGGGGGGTGCGCAAAAGGAAGCCCATACCCAGCAGGGCATTACAGTTGGCAAGTTGAGTTGGCCTATGAGGCCAAACTCACCATGGACTCGTATGTGGAGATTTACATACTTTATTTCGAGTCTTCCCCACCACACTTGACCTTTGAGTTATACCTCTAGGATCCCATCGGGTTGTTTTGGGTATGGATTGGCTTGAGGCTCATCGAGCCAAGGTAGATTACAAGAATAAGGTCGTTAAGTTCCGGATGATCTTAGGAGTTCAGGATGCAAAGGCCTATCTCTTTGTGCATGATCTCAAGCAAGCATTCAAGTAGAGAATTCGTAGAGGTTTTCAGTTATTTGCTATCACCATTAGTAATCAATTAGAGAGCACTCTAGAGCATTCAACCTTAGATGATCACGTATTTTTGAGGGAGTATGTAGATGTGTTTCCGGTGAGCTTCCGAGTTACCACCTGCCGAGAGGTGGATTTCACCATTAATTTAGTGTCGGGATCTGCACCACTTTTTAGGGCTCCCTCTTTGGAAGACGACGCGAGCTTCATGAGCTCAAGATATAATTAGAGGAGTTGTTAGATAAGGGTCTCATTCACCCTAATGTATCTCCTTGAGAAGTGCTATTCATATTTGTGAAGAAGAAGGGTGGTTCTCTCGGGCTTTGTGTATACTTTAGGCGGATCAACAAAGTCACAATTAAGAATCATTATCCACTCCTAGGATTGATGAATTATTTGATTAGATACAAGGAGCTAGGGTGTTCTCTAAATTAAATATCAAGTCATGTTATCATCAATTGCAAACATCAAATGCATATATCCATAATACAACTTTCCGCATGCGTTATGGGCATTATGAGTTCACGGTTGTCCCTTTTGTTTTGACTAATGCCCCAAAATAGTCTTCATGAGCCTCATGAATGGAGTATTCAATAATTTTTTTACCATTTTGTCTTAGGTTCCTAGATGATATATTGATATATTCTCATTATGAAGAGGAACAAGAGGAGCATTTGAGATAGGTACTACAGGTTTTGAGAGAGTAGAAGTTTTTGGGAACTTGGAAAAATGTAGCTTCTTCTAGACAGAGATTCAGTACTTGGGACACATCATATCAATTGAGGGTATCTTAGTAGATCCCTCTAAGATACATGTGATTATTGATCAGCCAAAACCCACATCATTTATTGAGATGAGAAGTTTCATGGGTTTAGCATGTTATCACTCTAGATTTATACATGACTTTTCCAGATTGCTCACCCTATTACTTCCCTTTAGAGAAGTGTGAGCAGTCCTTCCATTTAGCTTAAGGAAAGGTTAACCATGAAATCTATCTTAGTAGTTCGGACCTAAGAGTATTTTTTTGTTTGTATTAATGCATCACTAGAGGGTCCGGGAGGAGTTCTTATGCAACACCGTCGAGTTATTGCCTTTGAGTTTCGTAAGCTCAAATATTATGATCTTAACTATCCTACTCATGACTTAGAGTGTGCAACAATTGTTCATGATCTTGTGCATTTATGTCATTTCCTTTTGGGTAGGCCATTCATTTTGAGGACAGATCATTATATCTTGCAACATATCTTCTCATAGATGAACCTCAATGCTCGCTAGAGGTGTTGGATGGATTTCCTATATGAGTATGACATGGAGGTGCATTATATCAAAGGAAAATAAAATGTCATTGTAGATGCACTTAGCTTGCATCCTTGACACTGCAGTCATACTTGAGAGGCAGGATTCTTCAGTACCTTCCAAAGGACAAGTTTTATGAGGGTGTTAGATAGATGTTGGAGTCACAAGGTTCATGAGAGGGTAGATTTTCATAGTGAATTTTAGAGGAAGATGGTTTACTTCGGTTCCATAGGTGTAACTATGTGCCTAAGTCAGGTGATTTACGTAGCTTCATCCTTATAGAAGCTCATCGATCCCCATATGCAGCACATCCATGAATGAAGAAAATACACATTGATCTGAGAGAGTTATATTATTGGCTTGGTCTTTGACACAACATAGTAGATATTGGATCACATTGCCTTGAGTGCTAGAGGGTCAAGGTAGAGAATTCTCATCCCGCAGGACTCTTACACCCTCATGATATTCCTGAGTGGATATGGGATGTGATCTCCAAGGATTTCATAGTAGGACTCCCTATGTCTTCTTATCATCATGATGCCATTATGGTCATTGCAGATAAGTGACTAAGGTTTCACATTTATTGCCAACTAAGGTCACCTATAATGCACAAGCCATCACCAAAGTATTTATGGAGGACATTGTTAGATTACACAAGATTCTGAAGACCATCAACAATGACAGGGATACCATTTACACTTCAAATTTTTTTACTTCCTTTCAAGCCACTGGGTACACGAATTAATTTCAACTCAGCATATCATCTAGAGACAAATGGACAGACAAATAGGGTTAATCAGGTACTGGAGGACATGTTGAGGATGTATTTGATGGACCAGAAGAAGAATTGGGAAGATTATCTACATTTAGTTGAGTTTTCCTACAACAAGTATCATATTTCTATTGGTATGGTGCACTACTAGGATTTTTATGGTCTACCTTGAGGAAACCTCCGAGTTAGACAAGGCTAGATGAAAGGATTATTCTAGGACCAGCTTACCTATAAAATTTAGAGCAGAGGTTATTTTGATTAGGCATTATCTTAAGAGGCTAGAGCACACTAGAAGGCGTATGCAGACGCCAAGAGGATTAATCATCACTTCGTAGTGGGTGACAAAGTCTTCTTGAGATTTCATCCACATAAGAGCCCAATCTGCTATGGAAAGGATTCTAAGATTTCACCTCGTTTATCTCATTATTGGTATGGTGCACTACTAGACAATGCCTTACATGGGCCCACGATGTATTTCATATTTATGTACTACGTAGATATATACCTGATATCTCTCAAGTTTTGCATGAATCGGAATTACACGTAGAAGATAGTGGAAAGTGGAGGCTGGAGCCCATATGTATAGTAGACCACCGGAGGTTGGCCCTTCAAGGTCAATAGTTGGACCAGGTTAGGGTGTAGTGGGATAGATGTAACGAGACATCATCCTACCTAGGAGGATGCTACACCATTGAGGGCTAGATATCCCTATCTTTTTCACTAACTTCTAGGAGGAACACTAATTTTAGGAGAGGGGGATGTACTACCCACATTTTATAGCCTCAGCTATCTAATGATTTTTTTACTCGTAGTTATTAGCTGATACAGATTTTGACATATTTTGGACTTTTGTTATGTTATTTGATCTGCATGTACATGTTTGGTGATTTGGGTGCATAACACCAATTTAGTTTTGATTAGTATGTTGGCACATTTTATTAGATGTTGTGGATACTAACATATTGCTATGTTATTTGGGCCTAATTGATATATGATGGATGCATAGTTTATTCGCATGTCTTAATGATATGGATTATTTGATTATTGATGAGAACACATGATAACATGGAAGTATGTCATGTATATGTATTGTAGTGGTTAACATATGATAAATTCTATGAAATTGTGCATGTTTCTCATTTATGATTCCAAGTTGATGTTGTGATATCATATGTTTGCATGTTTAGACTTGTTCATTTATTGAGTAGTTGATTTACACTTGTATCTTGGGTAGATGCATTTAATGTGTGCATTTAGTGTGCATATTACAGTCATAGGAAAACATAGTTTCCGGGAGGCTACATAATTTGTGCACAAGCGGCCAATAGGGATAAGTTGTAACCATGTTAGTTGTATGTGGCCTTATTTTTTTCTTGTATTATTGGGCACCATGAGTGACCCTTATTTGTAATGTTGTATGTCATGTACAATTACTTGTAATCAGGTTGTTTATTTTGTTAAGTAAACTAGCTTGGGGAACTTAATGGTCCCCACTTGCATTAAGTTTTGCATTTGTGTAAGTGCATGTTAATTATAAAGGATTCAAGTCACATGAGAACTTTTGAGTGATCCCCACATCCTCTACACTTGTGCCAAACCCGAAATTGGGCTATTTTTGGCATTTTAAGTGACCATTTTTAGTTTTGAGATTTCATTTAGCATGAAAATGAGCCCTTGGATCCTACCTATTAGGTAGGGGGCTTAATTTCAAGGCATAGAGGGAGTTTCCATCCCATTTAGCCTTTATTTTTCACCATCCATGTAAGATGGGTTGGAATACGTGTGTTGTGAAAATTTGCACAAACTTATCTCATTTTACTTTTGAGAAATTTAGGAGAAGGGTGTTTGAATGTGAGTTTATCTTTTCTCTATTTTGTTTTGGTAATCTTGACTTGGAGGGAAGAGAGGGGGTACATATGTCACCCCCTCATCGGTGAGGAAATTTATTTATTTTTCTTCAAATACTCCCTCATGGAGGATAAAGAGAACTTTTTTTTTTTTTGTCTTTTACTCAATGCTTGGAGGCGTTTGGGAGTCATCTTTTGCTTTGAAAAGGAATTGGGAACAACTTATAATTTTGGAGAGCTTCTGGATGTAGGATCTTTTATCTCACTCTATGTTATTTTGCATGATAGATCTTATATTTTCTTATGGTTGAAAATTGTGTTTTGTTGTTTGTGTTGTAAATTGCTTAGATATGTTATTAATTATTTTCTCCATCCATCATATTTCTTGATAGATTTTAGAGTTTTATTGGAGAAGAGGGAGGGATTTTCACTCTTAAACTTCATAGCTTGATGGACAAACCATGTTGGTTATTTTTACTCCCCTCATATGGTTTTGAGGTGGGAAAGGTGGTTAATATGGTTTGAACCCCCTTCCCCATCCTTATAGAGGAAAACCAATGGGTTTGAAAATATTCCCAAGAAGGATTTTATGTGAATGGGTGGAGCAATAAGGAGGGATTGTTGTCTTGGAGGGATAAGGAGGTTTTTCAAAGAAATGGTTAGTGTGCCTCCTATGATTGGACCACACTTTTTGGCTCTTTTGAATGTCTCATTCCCCATTGTTGAGGATGAATATGGTTTTCTCCTCTTTTATTTTGGTTGGTATATGTTGTGTTTCTTTAGTGTTTGAGTTAGTCTTGTATGTGATATGCTTGTGTGCATTTTCTCCCTTATTCTTGTGCACATCTGTATGCTAGATCTCTCCCCCATGGCCTTGGGGAAGGCTATCATGTATTCAAATCTTTGGAAAGGCATGTAATGATGCCTATAGGTTGGGTACTAAAGAAATTCTTTCTCTATGTGTTGGATTCTTTGATGGAGAAAACACAGGTTGGAGCTCAAGTTTGGAAGATTGTTGGAGTTTCCTTGAGATTTTGACATCTTGTTGTTTCCAAAATTTTGGGATAGTTTTACTTATTGTAATCATGTGAATATGGCTTTGTTGGAAGATCTTTTTCCTTGTAAAGTTCCCATTTTAAGATTGGGATTGCTTTAGAAACTAGTGTTACATTAGTTTGTGTATCCTCTTTCAATCTTGGAAAGAAGCCTTGTAATGTGGTTCCTTATGTATCTTAAGTATCTTGGAAACATGGTGTATATTTTATTTTATGATTCATGGGAATGTAAACTATTCTTGTATGATAAATGATGTAAGATTTTTAAACTTAGTAATCCAATACAAAAATTAGTTATGAGTTATTCCTTGTTAAGATCTCATTTTAAGGTTGGATTTTTCCTTTAAAAGTAAAAGATTTGATTGCTATATAAAGTTGTTTAAAAAGGGAAAAAATCTACTCTTGTATTCCTTGTTAGTATGGTAATTGATTAAGGAGAAAAATGTGGTATTTTTAGTGGGATCTCCTTCCCGTGTAGAAATCTACAAAAGATTTATCTTGCTATTGCATTTGAAAAGAAATCTAGTTGTAACATGGAGCTTGAGGTTTAATATTGAATGGAAATATTATCATTCATGTAATATATCTCTTTCTTGCAAATTCTTGTAACATTATAGAATGGAATGAAATCAGTTTTACTTTCCTTTCCATGTGAAACTTAACAAAATTATTATATTAGGGAATCAAATGTGAATATACCTCCTTCCTTACTAAATTTTAAATATGTTCCAAGCCCTCTCTTATTAATTGAAATATATTGTTACATTCCCTTTTATTATACAAATGAGTAAATAATTATTAAAAAATAGAGATATTAAAATTATGAGGTTGTATTTTTTTACACGAATGAAAAAACCAAATATATTCTTTTACAACTTTTTATTTATCTTAAAATGGTATATAATATAAAATATATTTAAATTATATATATATATATAAACACATAATGAAATCTAGGACTATGTACTTTTCTGATTTTATGTTTTGTAAAAAAACCTTAAGTGGGAAGGGACGAGCTTCCCAAAACTTTGTGCAAAAAAAAAACATGGTGGTGTGGCTAATGGCGACACCATCACACCCACCCAAAACCCATACCTTGCACTCCCACAGATCTCCACACCCCTCCTTGCAAACCTAACATCCTCACAACTGTACACCCACCACGCCAAACCCTAATGCCCTCACCTCCATCATAACCTAAAATATCCTCCACTCCAAACCTACACCCTCACACATTCCTCCACCACCCTTAACATATCAAACAATTCATATTTCTTATTGTCGGTTCTCTAAAATTTGTATTTTCACACACACACACCACACTATATAGGCGCTTTTCCTTTAATTAAAAAAATGGGTATAATACATACCCAAAAACAGGTTAATCTTAAGAATATCGCTCTAAAAAATTAGTTTATAAATTGTGGCAAATCTCAAAAATCAAATTTTGAATCGTTGGCGAATTTCTGAAAAAATGTTTCATGGCAAAGGCAATTTTGTAGAGAACAATTTTCCCTAGTTTCGCAAAGTAGTTCAAGCGGAGTTAGCATGTAGGTTGGTCGGGTGGGTTGGATGGTTGAGGGGTTAGACGGCTAAGGGTTGGACGGTTAAATGTTGGACGGTTGGGTTGGATGGCTAAGGGTTGTACGGATGTGTTAGATAGTTATGGGGCTAGATGAGTGGGTTGAACGGTTAAGGGATTGGATGGGTTCGTTGGATGGTGAAGGGTTGGATGGGTGGGTTGGATGGGTAAGGGGTTGGATAGTTGAGGGGTTGGACGACTAAGGGTTAGACGACCAAGGGTTGGGCAGTGGGTGGGACATTTGAGGGGTTAGATAGCTAAGGGTTGGATGGGTGGGTTGGATAGTTGAGGGGTTGGATGACTAAAGGTTGGACGGGTGGGTTAGATGGTTGAGGGTTGGATGGTTAAGGAGTTGGACGGCTAAGGGTTAGATGGTGGGTTGGTCAGTTGAGGGGTTGGATGCCTAATGGTTGGATGGATAAGTGTTGGATGGGTTTATTAATTATGGGTTAGGCGGCTACATTGGCTAGCCAATAATTTTCAGCCACATGTCCTTTGACCCATTCAAAACCCTATAAATACCCCTACAAGGTTCATTTCTTCACTTTTCTATGAAAATTTCCAGTGCTCTGAGCTCTCCAATTTTCAAAGTTCTCCCAAATTTCAACAATGGCAAGCACCACATCTACTCCTACACCCAAATTCCAATACAAAAACCTCATGTGCCCACAGATTTTAGCCCTACTTGAAAGAAAAACACTCACAAAATGATTAGCTCGAAAATATGAATTTACCGGGCTTATGGACATGCCCCAATTCAATACTGATACTTCAGTGCTTGATTACCTTCTCACCTCTTACAACGAGAATGATGGAAAAATTTCGTTCTCCTCGTGCATCCGAGACGTCGTCAAATTTCATTCACAATTGAGCCTACAGACATACATCGGTTAACTAGGTTACCATTCAAAAATAAGTCGCCTGTTACTACAAAGGTTGTCCTCACAGATGAAGAAAAACAAATTTGGAGTCTCATTACAGTGTGTAGGTTGATGGTAAGTTTATTATTTTCAAATGATTTTTCTCTTAACTTTTTCCATCACCCAAGCCTCTAACATTTTTTGTTATTATAGCTCCTCTTAATCATTCATCACGAGGCCTCCTTCTACAAGGTATTGCAAACCGATTCTTTCTTGTAGTTGCATCATTTTTCAGCCAACATTATATCATAGGGAAGATCTACAGAAATTTTGTATTGGGAAGCTCAATATTTATTGTGGATGCTAGCAGGTCAACAATTCGATTGGTGCACATATTTGTCCAACCGAATAAAAATAGATGTCTCCCGTGCTCGCAATGTGAAGCAATATTATTAATCCAAGACTGTAGTCTCTTCTTGAAATTTAATTCTTTCTTTCTATTAGGAATTGTTCTACGAATTTTAGAAAGCTAAAATTCCAACTGTAATTAATGATAAAATGATTGGTCTCACTCTTGAAGAACAATAGGTAATTGTTACTTTTACATTTTTCTTGTTATAACGATTTCAAATTCAATATTTTTCAATAAAATAATAATTGTAAGATTTTCTTTTGCAGAGAAGAATTATAGCTGCAATAACTCATAAGGAGGTAATTTCTCGAGGTAAAGCCCCTGCAGAGGTCTCTGTTGATTTTGACATGGATTTAGCAGAATCAACACCGGTAAGAGCTCCTCGTCAAAAGTGACTTAGGGGGTCGCTATGTGCATCACATCTACCATCACATTTAACTACAAGTATGAAGTTTTATTTTGATATAATTAACTAATTCAAACAACTAATATAGATTATGTAGGTAGTATTGTATTTTAATATTTTTATTGTTCTTTTTTACATTTTAATGTATTCGAAACTCATCAAACAGTGATGATGATCAAACTCATTCGACGCACAAGATCAAAATTTTATGATTGTGTCTCCAAGCATACAAGGTAAATTGTAATATTTAATATTTAGCATGTTTTATTTTGTTACTACTTTTTAGAATTTACAAGGCCTAACCGTATAATGAATTCTAATAATTTTTGTTTGCTTCTTGCAAGTAATATATCTTCTTAGCACATTCCACTTGCAAGGAGGCCACCAATACCACCAACACATACATTAAAAAAAAAGAATATATGTAGGTAAGAATATAAGGTTTCCTATAAAATCAACTAGAACAGTTCATCCTGCAACCACAAAATTTCCCGGACTCTCACTAGGTGGTGTTTTAAGTGTAACAGCCTCATAGATTTTCAACAACATCACCCTTCATGAGGAGTATTTGGGCTTCGATATTGGTGATGATGACAAGGGAAACTATTTTGACACCCATGATATGATTCAATCTACTCCGCCTCAACCACAACAACAACAAAATGTACATGAAGTACAAGACAGTGACTCTCCTCCTCCTCCAAGAAACACTCCACAAATAGATGATGAAAAGACACATTTTATATTAGAAAATATGATATTAGATAGTATGGGGGCAAAAATTCAAGAGGTTGTAATGTCTGATGTGGATTTGGTGCGGTCTTGGGAGAGGAGAGCTAAAATTTTGATAAAAGAAATAAATACAAGATACCATAATCACGCTCAAAGGAATTCATTGTTCACTTCAGAGAGAGAAAACCAACAAGGTAGAACGTTTTCTAAACAAACCTCGACGGGACAATTTCCTATACTAATAATTACAACGATGAAATTATAGACATAATGTTAAACAGGTTAGAGAATTTGACTACTCTTGGAGCATAGGCTTACTACAACAAATGGCCTAAAGATGAGACAAATGTTTTAATAGCAAATGTAGGAAAAGAAAAAGCTATGGTGAGTGGGCTTTATGTTTTACATGCAAAATCCTAATATTATAACCACTGCAATATATTTATTTAACTTCTCTAATAGATTAAAAAATTTATATTTCTGTTTTGCAAGAAAAATCTGAAAAATAAAGAAAGAAGCGATTGTATTTGAAGCACATTTAAAGAATGATCACAAAAATCTAAATTCGTTTGTAAAGTTGAAGGAAAAACTCAAAGAAATAAATTAACAAAATAATACATTGAGAAGGATAATCAAGGAGAATAAGATGGATCTAGAAGTCTTACTAAAGGAAAAGATAGACGCAAATGCAACACTTTTGTCAGCAGGAGATGTAGCGAGGGAGGAACAGAATATTCTTGAAAATATCAATACCGCAGCATGAGATTTGTAGGCATCAAGAGTTATAGTAGATAGCTCTTTACAGACACAACATATTCCTCCACCTCTAACGTAAGAAAAAGATCAAGCTTCTCCTACTACATAAGAAATTCAATATGTTAGTGAAGTTCACCATGTGATAGGTGTGTTGTCACAATTCCGACATTGGTGTAGGAATTAAAAGATAATGGCTAACCAATTTTTTTGTTTTTATTCCATCAGTGACGTAAGGACAACTATGATTCAGAATCATAGGCAGAAAAGAGGATGACCTCATAATGTGTCCTTATATGATAGAAGTTTTCCAAAAGCTTTGAAATGTATTGATAACCCCCTTTTTGTAATTTTATTGGCTAACAATGATTTATGAATTTGTAATTTTCTTCATAAAGTAATCCACATGAGAGAATGATTTCAAGAGTACTTTGGGAATTGGAATTGTAACTATATATTGTTATTCAATTTCTACATAATACAAATGATGTTTCTATCTCTTTGTTTACGTAAATGTTGCTTAAATTTACTTGATTTTGTTTGTTTAAAATATTTATGTTTCTGATTTCTTGCAGATATAAAATAAATCAATTCACAAATATAAAAGATAGATGTTTCCTTATTTCAGTTTAAAAATCAAATTAAAAAGTGAGATAATTGAAAATGATAGTGACATTGTTCAAATGGCAATGGATCAAATAAAGACAAATATAATATTGCATTTATTGAAAGTTGTAATCTCTGTATGAAATACATCAATAGTTATAATTTATTACATTAAATTATTGTAATGAAATCTATGTGAATTGAAATAGTCTTGGATCAACACTTTCATTCGTGTCTTGGAAATCAACTATAGCATGATCTCGGATGTGTCTCCATTTCCCGGGTCGGAAGAATATTACTGACTTCCCTTATTTCTACTAGTGAATTCCATAATGCGAGTGCTCTATCATAAGGAAAGACTCCACCGAGTAACGTGATACATACAATCTAAAAAAACTTTCTAGATTCCTATCCATTCTATTTTGAAATTTTTACTTTAAAAAGGATAGTGCACTAAAACTCCCTCTCATCATCCATAGATCCCATAATCATAGTTTGACAGAGTTCATACAACTTAATATACTCTCTCAAATATTCACTGAATACTACTAGAAAATTATCCTTCCAAATCCTTTTGATGGCACCATAATCGTGTGGGTTTTGTAGAAGTTGAACTTTTTATATCATGGTATTAGCAAAATCCATTGAATGGGAAATAAGTATTTTTCTTTGTAAAATACCTTCTACAGAAACTTTGTTTATCTCTTCAGTCTTATAGAAATGTTCAGCTTAGGTCACTCATGTTTTTGACAAATAAAGGACTGATAGATGTATTAGTTTTTCCTCCGAAAAATTCCAAAACTTTGATTTACAACTCCCATTGCTTCAAGTATTTTATCATTTTTGAATATTTCTCGGATATCTTTAGCTAATGATTCAAAGATCTTTCTCAACTTATTCCTGGTTTCCATTAATACTACATCATATAAATTTCATGTCACTCTTACTTCTTCTATTTCTGAGACAACCATATCAACTCTTTTTTGGAACGTATGAAGTGGAATCTATTTTCCATGTGTTGTTATACACAGATGATCATGTATATTGTATTTTAAGAAGCACTTGAGATTTTTCAAATATGTCAATGCATTCCAGTTTTCAAAAGCAACACCCTGAAAACTCCCATAAGAAATATATAAACTTTCGAGACTCCAACACACACATCTTCTAAGTCTTATGAAGTCTGTTATGTAGAAAGAAAGATCTTGTGCATGCTTCATTAAGATATTAAGCTCCCTCAACATGGGAAAAATACCATAGAGTGTGAGTAAAATTTGTATGTTTTTAGATGACACAATAGATATTTAGCTTTATCTACATTGTTGTAGTATTTATACATAAATCATGTCAATAAAGGATATTCATCAACTATTCTACGGTAGGTTCATACATAGATATCCATCTCGTATCTACATCTTTGAGAAGATTTTTTCCTCTATCACCCAATTGCAAATTTATGAAATTCTAGAAATCTCTTTGGACTTTCTATAATAATAAGCATACAACTCGCATATAAATTCCTCCACTCTAGCTACATTTTCAAATGTGCTCACAATTTTGTATTCCAAATTCATTTTGTGATCCATACAATGGATAGAAACCTTATACTGAGCAACATTTGTCTAAAGTATAATGCAGAGACCATTTCTATCTCCCTGCATTACAAATGCACCATCGGTTCTGACACAAAATAATTTTGTTGCAATGGGAAATTCATCCATTCTGGCCACATCCTTTAGATTTGAAACCACCAATTTATAAATATTTTCATAATTGCAATTCTCAGTCATTTTATGAATTACTAAGAGGTGTGGACTTATTATTTCATTAGCAAATGTGGAAACATGAATACAAATCTATGAAGTATTATCAACTACAGTAACCTGATCTAATGAATGGGAAATATACTTAGCATTTTGAACGCACAGTTTTAGATCCTCCTTTTCTACTAGAGATAGACATTTTGCAATTTCCTAGTCGCTGGTATCTGACCAATGAGATTGAGGAATGTTCTATAGACCAATAACTTGATACAAAATTTTATTTTCTCTGAAATCTGACATCGGTCTTCCCCTTTTCAATATATGGAATACGGTAGCAAACTGAATACTTTTTGCATGCATTTCTGCCTCCATAGCTTTGCTCAATCTTTCTACTATGGTCCCACCTTTTTCATTCACATATTTCATAAATTTTTGTTCCTTTTCATATTCTTCTATGTATTTGACATGTAGACACTCTTTTGCATATTTCCATTTATGTGTTCTGACTATGTTGCCATCCTTTTGCTTTTGGGAAATGTATATTTTCCCACAATGCTTTTCAATTGTGTCCAGTTTGAGCTACATCATGTGATCCTTCCCCTATTTCTAACCACATATTTTGCATCGACATTATGTTGGAACATCATTACCATTTTCAGTGTACACAGGTTCAATAAACGGATATTTTGCAGCCCATTCGAACTGGAATTTCCTTCCAATTGTCTAGTTTGTCATCTTTCTTTTGACATTTTTTTTTTTTTTTTTCTTGGGGTTCAACTTCTACATCTGGGCTCTTAGCAGAATATCTTGATTCTCATGTCTCTTTTTCTCAAAATAGACCTTGGAGTAGAAGCTTTCTTTGTTGATGTATCATGAGAATTCAACGAATTTTCTTGTACTTCTATGTCATCAAGGGACATAATGTTTTCCTCAACATATAATGGATCATCGATATCTTTAAATTGATTATTTTGTGAAGGAATTTCTAAAACGTCTGCATATAATTCTATAAAATTGTTACAAATATAGTATTAATTTTATCTATAGTTAAAGTTTTACACAATACAAAGAGTTCCAAGAACAGTATGAAAAACATAATTATTAAATATTGTAAGATTAAATAACCTATGAATAGCACATGCCACATACCGATATTTGCAGTTGACACAGAAACCCCCTTTGTTTTTATGATTTTCCAAAATAACAAAGGTAAAGTATTTGCATCCTTTTTGAAATGGATGAATTAGAAACCCTTTTACCCTTATTTCTAGTATCCATGACTGCTTAGGGATGGCTCTTATGTTTGAAGGCTATAAGATTAGATGGTTTAGGGTTAAACTATAGTGGTTGGACGGTAAAGGGTTGAATGCAAAAGGCTTAGATGGCTCTGCTTTGTTGGATGATAAAGTTTTGGATGACCGAGGGTTAGACGGTTGGGTGGTTGCATGGCTGATGGGTTAGACGGATGAGAGGTTGGATGACTAAAGGTTGGACAACTAAGGGGTTGGATGAGTTAGGGTTCGGATGGCTCAAGGTTGGATGGCTCAAGGTTGGACGACTAAGGGTTGCGCATGGCTAAGGGGTTGGAGCGGCTCAAGTTTGGATGACTCAGGGGTTGGACACTTAGGGTTGGATGACTCTGATTTGGATGGTGAGAGGTTTCTTATGTTTACTTTAGCAAATATGCACACAAACTGATTCAAAATGGTTTTGAATTACATTCCTAAGATCTTATATATGTGTAAAATCTAGCTGAAAATGAATAATAAAAGGGACATTTCGGTCAAATTTTTTGGTGAATCATTCGCTATGAATCACGTAATATTCACCAATTCAAGTTTCCATAATCCTCGATTTTCATGAGATTACAAAATTTTCCACTAAAACTTTCCCTTCCCAACAACCAAATATTCTTCTAGTAAAAGAAATATAAAATAAAAGGGAAAATAATGAAAATATTTCATGTAAACCCAAGAATCCAAAACTGTCATGGCTCCTCCTCAACCTACACAAAGAAGAAACAAAAATAAAACCAAATGAGAAGAGAAAGCAAACATAAAGATGGATTAGGGAATTTCTAGGGCAACATAAAATCAAGGGCCAAGATTAGTTTGATCGTAGGGTTCACATTCAATCCTACACCACTTTTTAGGCATGGGATTTTGTGGGATTAGGAAAATAAATTAAAAGAAGTGTGTGTGGGGGATAATTAAATAAAAAGGGGGAAACTAATTCAATTAAAAGGGGTGTGTAGACTATCTATTGTGACCCTAGTAAATGTTTAGTAGAAATAAATAAAAAAAGATGGAATTGGACTAGTAGTTAATTAATTGGGTAAATCAAATTAGTATAAAATGATTAATAACAGGAATCAGATAAGTATAGTATTAGTATTTATTTTTTAAAAATAATTTAGTCAAATTTTTACCTATCATTTGGTGTGGTTTTCCATGTCGCGAGTCAGGGCATTACAATTTCATTGTGTAAGGGTCACTGCTCCAAAGTGTGTGAGCAACTTCTAAATATGTTGGAAATCAAGAGCAACCTTCTCAAAGATCTGCTTGAATATGAAGGTAAACAATGACAAGAAGATTAATTTTATAATTATATTTGAATTAAATAGAAATCGTATTTTTATTAAATATAGTTTCATTCCTATCTTTCCATATTTGAAAAAGAATGATAGCTCTAAATAATTCCAACACGAAATCAATGTAAACAAGTCATTAAGAAGAGTCTCCAAACATAGCCATCCTCTAAGTGAGATGCTAATGATGCTAGGCCTTGAAAAAGGAGTGTATCTAGATCCAAGAAGTTTGAGCATGAGGGTAAAACCAAAAAAATTATTGAAGTTTCTAGGGCTACCACGAGAATGACATTTGGGTTTGACAACACCAAGGTGTTTTATCCTTTCACTAAGTAGGATGCGCTAATAAACAAGGCACCAATAAAAATAAGTGCTTTTGGGTTCAATTTGAGAATGCCACACTCGATTGATGTGGTACAACCACACTCAAGGTGAGGAATTGAGATTTCATCTAGAATTAAGCATGTAAATGAAAATAGAAAATGGGCTCTTAAGTTGGTAGAGCAACCCCAAAGATGTGATGCTTAAAAGAAGTGTCCATGTTCAACCTCCAATCTTTCCACCAAACAACAAGTGGCTATAGACCTAATTTGTAAATCATCATATTAGGGAGAAGCTCTTGCATTTAGATAATAAAAAGGATGTAAAAGTTAATCAAACCATATTTTACTTAGAGCTCCATCCAAGAAATCCAATCTTTGAATATTGCACAAGGCTTTGAATCAGTAGCAATTGCCTTCCTAAAAATACACAACTTTGACTCCATAAGTTTTCCAAAGGAATGCATTTTCTTGTCATGGTAGAAGACCAGGGAATGTTATGCTCATTGAAAGAGAGCATGGTCCTTAATCCATCTCCTCCCTAATGCAAGTATGGATTGACTACTTCATAAGCTCTCCATAAGCTTTTAGCAACACATGTCCCTTCAATTTGCATAGTGGCGAAGTGATCACTTGATGGTATGAAACCTATATTTTTCCAAAACTTCTTTCCATTAGAGGATCCTACTGAGATAGAATGCAAAAAAGAAACTTTCATGCTTCCTTCCCTTCAAAACCTTTAACAATCCATTTAGCACAAAGAACAAGACTTTATCCAACAACATCAATAATGCCCATGCCACATTTTTTCTCCATGGTGAAACACACTCCCAAGCCACTTGATGAAATCCCTTGGTGTGTTTGGCATTGACCCATAAAGAAATATTGATGTAACTTGGCCAACTTGTTAGAAGAAACCTTGGAAGATGCCCAATAGGTAGCGTTGTAAACATGCGTTGCAGCAGAATCTCAAGTGTGTATCCAGTATTTTTCCAGCAAGAGAAAGTGGTTTGGTGATCCAACAAGAGATCTTTTATCTACCCCATCAAGAGCATATAACCAAAGAATCAAGGAATGCAATTACAAATGAAAGGTCACGAAAGCTCACAAAATAGCATTCAATCATAATATTGATATATAGATGCTAGTGTCTTATTAAAATAATAATAAGAGCCTTATCACAAATAATAGTGGCAAGTTGTTACCAAAATTTACATACAATAAATAATCGGTCATTGCACTAATTATTTTTAAAACACTTTGAAAAGAAGAAAGATAGTATCAATAAATATTTAAATATCCGTAACCTCATTGTTGAAGGGGACTCCTTAATATTATTAATCGCTTAATCAGTCCTCTTCTCCTAGCCGGAATATCAAAGATTTTATCTCCGAGTCCATAAGCATCAGGTCATACCTTCAACAAAGATCGAATCATACATACTTACAGGGAAGGAAACAAGCTGGCCGATGCAATGGCCAATTATGGCATTAATTTAAATTTCACTATTTGGGATAATGATAGTATCCCTAATCAGCTTCACAACAGCATACATGCGGACCTTCACACGCAAACAATCTCTAAAGATATGCTTTAATCTTTGGAGGAAATCCATAAATTCTTCCACAGGTGCTGTTTTAGTTTATTTGGCGTGGCATATGATATCTACTCCAAATGATAGCAAGATTTTGTTTAGGAACTTCAAGTGGAGTTGTCTAAATTTAAAAACAGCGCACGCGGGAAGTACAATAGCTGTTGATATTCGGTTGCCAAGCTCCGCGAAAACCGAAGATAACTACAAGGTGAAAGCTGACAGGATAAGGGTTTTCACGCGCGACTTCACGCACTCAGACTCGGATCGCAATCCTGACCGTTCGTGGGAGGACCAACGGCTCAGCTCCCATTTTTATGCGACCAATCATGCGGTGAGAAACGAACCACTCTCAACGCCCAAAGGTATTTTGAAAATTGTTGTAACCAGCACATCCTTGTGAAGATGGGAGGGCCTCCCTGCCAGATTGAGCCGTGTGCAGACCCTGACTGGAAAGATAACACTGAGCTCTGGAACATTCTTAGTATTGGCGGATTCACCAACTTTGTGGAGAGAGTGCAAGGGCATGATCAAAGCATCTCTGTTCGCTTTGCCAAGGAGTGGAATGAGAGGATGGTCGACTATGGAGGGCAGAAGATTCTTATTAATGACGAACTCATAGCCGAAGCGACTGGCCTCAGCTTGGAAGGATACCGCTTCTTCAACAAGAGGGTTATCAAAGAGGCTGAAGAGAGAAGATTTGTGGAGGAGGAGGAGAAGCTTATATTCAACACCGCGGGTCTGCTTGTTAATTCAATTCCTTCTCCGTATGATGAAGTCACCCGCATGATGATTCGCTACATATCCTTGGAAGGCAGGTTTGTTACTGTCCCTGCCAAGCACCTTGTCTTTTTGAATCACTTTCGTAGGAGTAGGTTGGTTTGCTTCCCCCACTATCTGTTAAACTCTCTTGAGCGCTCCATTTTGGAGTTCCAGAAGCATACCCGGGCGGTTCCCCTTCACCAAGGGCTTATTCTGCTTATTCACAAGCACTGCCTTATCAAATTCCCCGGTCTCCCTTCCTCTCCCGGCCTGGCTTTGGTGGGCTCCGTTGTTGCGATCCTGTCTCCCTGCTGTCCTCGCTGCCCCCTCGCCTCCGATCTTTGATGCCCCATGCGCAGCTGCTCATGCTTCTCCTTCTTTTCCTCCTAGCTGCTGCCCTGCCACCCACACTTGTCTCTACTTCTAAACGTGTCACCGGGGCTTCTGGAGACTCAACCTTGAGTCTCTGGCTGAGGGGGATGAACCTTTGGATGTCATTGCTCGTGATCTCACGAACATTAGTAGTGCCGGTCCCAGGCGGCACCAACGGATAACCCTTCTAGAAGATTGGAGGCCTTAGAGGTGAGCTTAAATTCTTGAAGGATGAGGTAAAAAATCTTGCTAAGCAAAAAGGCAAAAAAGCATTGAGGGAGAAGGGAGCATTGGCATAGCTTGACTTGATGAAATATACAAAAACTCGACCTCCCTAGACTCCCGCCTTGGGAAAACGAAGACTAGGCATGAGTATAATATTGCAGCATTCGGGGCCATAGAGGAATTCATTGAAGGTCATGCGAAGTGTTTCGCATCTCGGCGGTGTCCCGATTACTCTTTGGGGCAATGAGAAAGAGAGTAAAAGAACCAGAGAGGAGCTCGATAAGACGGATGCTTTGCTCATATGACCACACCGGTATGTATCATGCTTGGAAAAAGTAAAGATGAGTATTGATCAAGCGGCCAAGAAGTAGTCCGGTTTTACTACTGCTTCTTGGCTGTAGGCTTGCTTTGTTTTGTTGCCGTTGTTTTGCTGTTAAGTCTCGTTTGTGTTGCTGTTTCTAGGCTTCGGTGTTCTTTGCTGTAACTTTTGTGCTTTGATACAGCTTCTCTGCTCCTCTCTCTTATTCAGGCTTTTAGGCCTCCTTTTGTACACAAGGGTATAGTCCCTTTCAAAAAACTATTTACCAATATTAAAAAAAAAAAATATTTAAATTGTAAAAAATTGAATAAAATAAATTTTTAGAATCATTGCGAACTTAATATTAGGTGGAGACAATGTAACGTTTTGCTAATGTTAAGTGATTGTTTGTATTATGTGTAGACTGAAATTTTAAATCAAACTAAAATAATATTTATCTAGGAATGTTGCAGATTCGAGAATGCACATATAATAACTCATAAAGATGTCTAATTTCTAAACCTATGGATTTGAAAATAGGTTGGAATACATTTAACACACAAAACCAGAATATCGATTTCTTAAAATTCCTTGTATGCCCTATGAAACTTTTATATAAATAAATCGTTGTTTTAATCAACACAAACAGTTAAGCTACGATAACTACTTTAAGAAATATAACATTATACTAACAAAACTCCGACCAATAAATAGCGAATTACCATATCAAGTTGAATTAAACATAAATTGAAGAAAATAGATGATACAAGCCAAAGGAGTTCATAAACCACTTCCTGCAATCAATTCGTCCTCAATCGTGTGGATGCTTCTAAAATGCATTTGAACATGGAATATGACCAGGGCTAAGAGAGGTTTCAATATTAAGATAACATGTATACAATAAACTAAATTAAAGCTTTACAATCCTCTTCACTAATGTCTCCTGCCATGGTTGAAGAGTTGTTCTCTAGAGAGAACCAAGCTAGTGTGTTTGTTGATGTTTATAAAATGGGTTAAGCAATTAACATTTTCAAAATATAATTCGATAGAAATAATTATCAATCATGTCAATTTTAAATGAGAATTTCCTTTTGTTCTTGTTTTATAATGTGATTGTGTAATTTATTAGTTGTGTACAACGAGCTTGTGTTTTTGGGTCTCTTATGCCTTTGGGCAGGTTAGAATTTGAGGCCTGTTTCCATATCACCTATCTTTTTAGTAAATCGGTGTACTATTTTATTATATTTAAAATAGAAACTATTTCATTTTAATAAAAGAATATATTGTCAATAAAAGCAATAACCTCCTTATTATAGTATAAAATAAATATTCAAATATAGCCCAACAACATAAAAAAAGAACATGCCATATTTCTTATTAGATAAAATTATCGCTATCTATAGCCTACAAATGAGTCCCTATATTTTATCTTAACCGAAAATCTACAATTGTAAAATACTTAACAATAATTTGCATGTTTGCCTTATGCTCCACATATAGGGCTTAAAACATTACTCAAGTGCAACATTGTATCTCTCCCTCCACTACTTGAGGTTGATACAAGTGCACCTCATGGTTAAAAAAATGTTTATTCCCATTGTTATATCTTTGATGCATTGGTAATACTACTAATCGCTTTGTTGGTATTTTCCATATTATTGAATATTTTCTCAATGTTGGTGATATTGAATGAGATACCCCATTGTATCTAATACTATTAATGATAATCCAAAGCACAAAATATTTATTGACACAATTCTTGACCATAATACTACTAATTGTAATTTAGAGGTGTATTGTGTTTATCATGTCACACCATCTTGAACTTCTTATGATCACACATTCAATGTTGTGATTGGTACTATTACGACACTACACACTTTCCCGAGTTATTAATTTTGATGATAATGATATGGATCACATTTTTTTGAAAACTTTACATTCATTATTTTGTTGATCGACATCCTATAAGTAATTTTATAGTTGAAAATACTACTATACATAATGTTCGTTCTTAAGCTATTGCATTCTCTCAATTATACTAAAAAGTAAATAGAATATGATCCTAAAACAAAAAAAAAGGACATCTCTCTCTCTCTCTCTCTCTCTCTCTCTCACACACACACACACACACACACACATTGTTGGTTTCTACTAATTTTATATTCCATTCTTAGTGGTATCATCCATTAACTTATGTGACATGATATTATATTTCTCTTGGGAACGTACTTTAGTAGTTATCCCTTTGCTACTACATTAATGTGTTAATTTCATTCACAATAAACAAGTGGTTACAAATATGGGTATAGCATTTTAGGACACTATAGCTCAAAATCATAGCCCAATACACATAGTTACTACTACTATTCCTAGTGCACATATCTCTAGGTATTTTAATTCCCATGTTATGTCTAGTGAAATACTACCTCCTATTGCATTCATGCATAGGTATTCTAGTTCACATGCTACTTCTAGTGGGTCTCACTCTCCTCGGTACTCTTCTCGGTCATTTGAGTCATATACTACCCCTTGTGAGACATTTTATCATATAATTATAACCATCTCACCTCCCATGCACAACATTTATCATAGATCTTCCCACCTTGGATCATATACAACACATACCATTTATTCTACACAAATCATACACAAGAATCCTTCATCTCTCCCGACACTTTTGATTCCTTGACCTCCTTAATCTTCTACATTTGATACTCTGATAAATTATAGGGCCCTAATTAGGTATCTATTATACCACCCAATTTCTTGTACATATATTTTTTTAAACACTTGAAAAATGTACAAATAACCACATAATACAAAAAAATCACATATTTGCAAAAGATATAAAATTAGGACATGTTTATAACTTGATTTTCTAGTTTACCATATTATACATGTTGTTTTTCAAGTTTTTTTGATAGATAGCATATATTTTGTATATAATATTTAAACACATGCTTTCATGAGGTATATTGACTGTGATGTAGGACACATATATGTTGTGACATGATTATAAATTTCATTTTGGTTCCTTCCCATTGACACTAATCTTTGGGGGCATATCCTACACTATATAGATGTTTTTTTTTCATTAAAACTACTTTAAACTTCCTCATAAAATTTGATTACATACATAGTGTCTCGACCATCTTATGAGATAAAATGACTAACACATATTTCTTGTACAATGCCAACCTATCTTATTATCTATGCTTATACTATCATGATTCATTATTTTATATACATGTCTCATACATTACTTTCTTATTTGGGTTACTTCCTTTATTGAATACTACATTTTCTCGACTCCTTTCTTGTGATTGACTATTTATTAGATTTATTTCAAATACTTTTATTTATTATTCTATATGGATTGAGTTCCTTCATGGTCTTATGCACCATGAGTGTCCCTTGTTGAGTAGTTATGCCTAACTTTCATGAATAAACTTTCTTCTCTATACACAACCTATAATTCCTTATATTGCAATTTTCATGTGACACGCATGTGTCCCATGTTTGCTAACATATGCTTTCACATGACTATGTTTTATACTATTTCTTATCTATCTCTACACTATGTTTTTATCTCTATACACATATACTATTATTATATTGACTCTTTCTACACTATTGACTCTTTATAAACTATTTTTTCTACTTGTATACATATGTACTACTGATTTTTACATGTAGCATATTATTTTATTTGTTTGCCATTACCATGTACAACCTTTTTATATACAATATCCCGATGGTGGCCATCATTCTATCCTTTAATATTCTCCTACATAGGCTATCAGAATTATTAAACTTCTTGTTGGAAAAAATGTTATTTTCCACCGATAGTCCCATTCTAGAACCATCTTCTCTAGACATTTCCCGTTCAACTCCAGTCTTCTCTAGAACATTCCTAGACTCCTCTAAAGTTCTCCAGTACTCCTATATATAGATCATCTCACCCTTCAATCAATCAATCAATCGATCATTGTATCCCATTCAAATCTATTTGTATATTTTTGTAATTTATTAATAAAGATCTATCATTTTATCTCCCCTATTTTTTCATCATAGCATCAGAACAAGGTTCTTCTCAAGAATGTGTTGAAGAGCCAAGGTATTCAAGGTTGAGGAGCCACTGATACATTGTAGACCTACATGTATCTTTCTTAGACTTTTGCATGACATTTTTCTTATCTTCTACCAGCCGTAAAAATGTGTCAATCAATCTATAGCGATCGACTTTAAACCTGCGAGACCTATAGAATCTGCAGAAAAATATGTAAGTGAATAGTAGAAAAATTAAAGGAAAAATTCCCAAATTGCATTTGATTTCTTCTTATAGCCAAGGTGTTCAAGGTTGAGGAGCCACCGATACATTGTAGACCTACATGAAGCTTTCTTAGACTTTTGCATGACATTTTTCTTGTCTTCCACTAGCCAGACCATGTGCCAATCAATCTCTAGCAGTCAGCTTTAAACCTATGGACCTATAGAATCTGTAGAAAAATATGTAAGTGAATAGGATAAAAATTAAAGGAAAAAATTCCCAAATTGCATTTGATTTCTTCTTGTATCCATTTTAAATTGAAATGGATGAATTTGTGCTACTTTTTCTAAAAGGGAATCCAGATTTATAACTTATGGAAAAGTGTTATGTGAACTTTGTTTTGGCAAGGGAGAGTAAGGCTTTTTGGCGAGCTAAATTAAAAGTGCATGAGAAGACCATTGAGTGGAAAAAGACTTTTTTGAAGTAATTTAAAATTATTTTACTAATATATTATAAAGGGATTGTAAATTTGATTGAAATCGTATTTTTTTGGTGTGTTGAAGATAAGTGATTTTCTCTCAATATATAAGCAAATTTAATCATAATGGAGTCTAGTAGTATTCCTCTTCTAGAAATTAAATTAAATGGGAAAAAGTATTATGATTTGGTATCTCACATGGAGATATTTTTATCCCTTAATAATTTTTTTATATGGTTAACGCTTTTGATCGTATCTATGAACCGTGAATAACACTTTTGACTGGAGCTATAAACTAGAGTAGAATCGACAAAGATATATCTATTAAGCTCAACAATCATCAAACTACAAGCAACCACACGCATGTCAAGAGAAACATGATCCTCCACACATGCACCCACCACAAGCAAACCACGATCTCGTCACACACACGTAAAATGAAACATGAGCCGGCACGCATGCACACACCACAAGAGAACTATGAGCTGCCATATTTGAACACACAACAATCCCAGTCTTCTCAATCCGTAAACTACCTCCGTGTAAACCATCCTTCTAGCTATGACACCTCGACATTACCACTATGAACGTGGATCGTGCCTTGGTGGGATTTTAACCTAGGTGGAGCTGGAAACAACCTTCCAACTTAAATTCTCTACCCAAACCCCATCGGTTGTATTTGGTGTTAAATTATATTAAATACTAGAGCTATGAACTGGAGTGGTTGGAGGAGCACTTTCTTTAAGTGGGACATGAGGGTGAGCTTGGGTCCTTAATGTCCACAGAGTGATTTTCATTCGAGCACCCCGTTGTGTTCCTCTTGATCCATATTGAGAAGTTTGACCTATACCTCAAGGTGTCCCCATGTCAAACTATTGAAATCATCCAATGAACTCAATGGGAATGGAACTTGGGTTGATGATTAAAAACTACTTGTAGCTCACAAATAGCCTAAGAACTTGATTTCAACACTTAAGAAATGTTATGAGATTGTTATTGATGTGTAAAAAGGCCTACAGATCCCGGAAAAGATCAAGAAAATTGAGATAGAAGAGATAAAATGGTAGTGGCATGGATAAATCTCACTCTTTCAAATGAAGTCTTTCAAGAAGTACACAATGAGAGAAGTGGAGCCAAGGTATGGGCCACCATAAAGAGCACATCTGAGAATTTAGGTGGTGTATGGATTCTAACTTGTACTACAGAATTACATAACATGATATTGTCATATATACAAGAGTTAGTCCATCACCTAACAAAAATAAAATAAAAGAAGAATGAACTTTCCTCTCTTGGAAAGAGTATAAATGATAATGAATTTATCTTCTTGGATTTTATCAATATTTTATAAGACTCCTAAATACAACTTATAAATTCGTAAAAAAACAAATCTGAAGAACTATGTGCCAAGTTAGTATAGTAAAAAAAAGCGTCCAAATCAAGGAAAGGGAGACTTGCAATGGTGATTCTTGAGCCTTCATGACAAAGGGAAAACATAACTACAAGACATTTCAATACAATCAACATTTTCCAAGAGAGATGAATTGGAATCATCTAAAAATCATGATGATCATGGAAATAGGCCAAAGTGGAAATGTAACTATTGTGGTAAGATAGGTCACAAAGCTAATGAATGTTATAAAAGGATCAATGATACAGAAAAGAGAAATAGTACATAAAGAAAAATAAGTAAGTTTTTAAGAAATTATGAATCAAAAAGTAAATGATCTTTCTTACAATAATGATTATGCCATTGATTCTGGTGCAACACAACATATGTCTCATAATCAACAACAATTTGAATCTTTAACTAATAATAACACTAAAGAGAAAATATTTTTGGGCAATAATAGTGTTATAGAAGTTAAGGGGACATGAAATGTTAAAGTTGACAATGGTGTATTCAAGAATGTGAAATTAGTTCCAGACTTAAAGACAAATCTTCTTTCAGTATTCCAAATTGCAAATCAAGGATACAAGGTAGAGTTTTACAATGATAAATGTCTAATCAAAGATGTGAATGATAAACACAAAGTCACTACAATTGGTAAAGTTGAAAATGGATTATATAAATTTCAAGAGTTCACCTCTAAGTGTGAAGATAGGAATATGTGTGCTATTGCAAAGCATATTGACATGAACAGGTTATGTCACAATCGATTAGGACACACCGATTATCAAAATCTTAGAATTATGGAGAAACAGGACATGGTATTTGTGAAGGATGTGCTATGGGAAAGCAACATGTTGAAAGCTTCCCACAAGGAAATTCATGGAGAGAAAAGTTTCCTTGCATCTAGTTCATAGTGATGTCATGGGTCCATTTAAAACACCTTCACTTTTAGGATCAAGGTATGTACTCACTTTTATAGATGATTACAGTAGAAGAATATGGGTATATTTTCTAAAAAGTAAGAGTGAAGTGTTTGATAGATTCAAAGAGTTCAAGGTTTTGGCAGAAAAACAAAGTGGAAGGTCACTAAGAATACTAAGGACAGATAGGGGTACAAAGTATATAAATAATTTTTCCTAAACTTTTGCAAACAAAATGGTATAAAGAAAGAATATATTGTTTCTTACATACCTGTATGAAATGAGTTACGAAAGAAATAATAGTACTATGATGGAAATGGATAGATGTATGTTGCATTCTAGAAACATAGAAGTCAAATTTTGGGCTGAAGCAATTCATACAGCTGCATATATTCTCAATAGGATCCCCACTAAGGCAGTTATAAATATAACTCCGTAAGAATCTTGGAGCAATATAAAACCCACTTTCTCTCACTTTCAAGTCTTCAAAATTTTACATATGCTCATGTCCCGATCGAGATAGGACAAATTTAGATTAAAAAAGTGAGAAGTACATAATGACCAAGTATAATGAGGAGTCAAAGCATACGGATATGCAATCCTAAGACTAAAAAAATTGCATATTAAAAGGAATGTATTGTTTGATGAAGACATCATTGATAATACAAAAGATTCCACTAATACATACTTTTTCCAATCTTAATTAAAGAAGATAAAAATATGTATACTAATGATTCAAATGAAGGTGTGACATCTTTAGCAGGAGAAGAAAGAATTCAAATTGAAGCATCAAGTGAAAGTTGTAAAATGGTACCCTTACCGGTAGCCCACGAAGGGATGTGATGTGATTGTGATGTTGATATTTCTTATGCTTTATATTTGTAAACTTAAATTATTTTATCATGGACCAGCATTCTATTTTGATAGTTTGGTGAGAAGCTTTGAGGCTCTGCTTATTATTTTTAACTTGTTGCAAGATTTTCAAGGATTGTAATGTAGATACTTAGCCATTTTCTTTGATTTCTCATATTTATTTTTGGATTTTACATTTGATTGGTGACTCGAGCTTGTTGTCTTGATGGCCACTTGGCTAAATGTTTTCAATAATGTTACGTGACCCTTTTATGTTGATGAGTTGGTTCTTCATTATTTTATTCTGATCTCTTGTTGTATGGGGATACACCCTAGGTGTCTTGATTATCTTCCTAGGTGGTTCAAGTCATACCTTTGGTTTTGAAGGGATGGAATTTTGAGTTCCTAGGACCTTCAAATAACTCTTTTCATCACTCATCCTTTCTAGGAGATGTTTCTCCATGCCGTGTGGTATAGTTGGTAGTTTTGATGGTAGTTGTGTTTCTTTTACACCCTGGTAGGAGCTTGGTTCCTCTTCAAAATATATGTTTTAATCATTATTGACTTATGCATTATGTTAGGGACAAATTAACTCTTGGATGATTATAGGTTTTAGTGGATAGTGTATTTTTGTATGTGATGGTTCACCGATGGGCATACTAAGTTCTAACGTGGTTCCCTTATTTTATTTTAGAAAAGATCGACAAAGTGGACTATATGTATCTTGGGTAAATATGGTTATACTTAGGCCCCTTTGGGAATTGTGCTTAAATAAGTGTGTTTTTTTTTCTCTCGATGACTCATAGATAGACCTACCCTTGTCTTAATCTCTTAAAATTGTTTAAGTATACCACACTATAATCTATTAGTATTGAGTTATGTTGAGACAAATATGGATGCCTTGGGGTCTTTTTGGACCTTCTTCTTAGAGATTTTTGTTTTATAGGTCTTAAGTTCCCGATCCTAGCTGTGTTTATGTCATGCTCTTTCATCCAAGGCTATAATTCTTGGCCTTAGAGGCTATGTTTTGGGTAAATCATTTGACTACCCACTTGATATGTTGATGTCCTATTGATGAGGAAGAGTGGTGTTTATGGGGTAATCTACCCTTTGTTGCCTTGATTGTTTGGTTGATGATATCTTGGAGAGGTATAAGTTTTGTTTTGGAAACTCTCTCTCTTGTATATTGAACCTACTTTGAGTATAAAATGTAAATATTATTTTTCCCCTCACACTGATCTAAACTCCTCAAACTTATAAAAGAAAATTTATAACTTCATAAGGTATATTTTCATTGTATCTCTTATCGACACTTGTGGAGATGCACCTGTAATGCATTAGTGATGCAAGTAACTTTTTGGAAAAATCTTGTAAATTTGGTGTGTTCTACTTTGGTTAATGACTTCTTGTTCCTATGAATTGAATAATGTGATAAGCTTGACTCTTCCTACTCATTAAAATGCAATTAGTAATGTGATACACCTGAACATATTAGAACTCTAATTGAGGGGCTTGGAATTTCGAAACTTAATAAGTAAATTGGAACATTAGGAGGATGGCTCCTTACTCTAACGTGATGGTTTAATAAAAGAAACAAAACAATGTAAAAACAAATATAGCAAAGAATCTGTTTTTACCCTCCCTACAAGTAAAATAAATAATTTTTCCATCTATATATAGAATGGTGATATATAATGCCAACATTGGTGATGACCTTCAATGACACAAGATATGGGATATCATAATAAAATGAATAAATAAAGAAGAATTATAATAAATTTTCTTAGAGAATGTAACTATAACTCGTGTCTTATAATTTGGATAATGGAATGAGTAATTTTACGAGATTGAACACAACTAGAATGTATAAATAAATAACCTTGATTGTATAAATTGTTATTGCACACCCTAAAATTTATAAGGGACATAATTTAAAAAATTAAACTAATTGAAAGGTTCCCTTGATCTTCTCGTGTGCGAATATATAATCTCATTTGCGGCCTAAGATTTTGGGTTGTGATATGGTTGAGTAATTTCCATACAGGGTTCATTTTAAGAGACCTCCTAGAAATCGAAGGTGGAAAATACCTGGCGAATATCTCGAAACTGGTTTCACGGAAAGGTAAATTTTTTGGGGGTCTAACAAAGAAACATTTTGCTTGATTTTTAAGTGGTGTGACAAAAGGCTGCATACGCCGCAATGATATTTACACTCTCGCCGACACGTGTTAACAAGTTTGATGACGCGTGCGTCGGCTGAGGTTCATCGACGCCACAACAAGGTTGTTGATTTGCATCCACTAAGTTCGTTGACGTGCGACAACCACCTTGTTGATGCGCGATAAAAAATCTTTTGTCACACGCCTACGCCTCGCCATCCGGTCGTGTGACAAAAAATCTTCGTGTCATGCATCAACAAACTCTTTTTGTGCATCTACTTCCTCCACACTCCTATCGCGCATCAACAAACTCTCCTGTAGTGTATTTGTAGCCTCCACCCTCCTGTCGTGCGTTTATTGTACTTGATAATACATATGCCCCCATGTGGTATGAGTGAGCTAGTAGTGTTCTACCTAGCGAATAATCTAGGATTATATAGGGGATAGTTTCAAGGGTAGGCAAAGCCGACCCCTAAAAAAAATTAAACTGTAATTTTTAGGCGAATAGGTCACTAACCCATGCTAGAAAATTCGCCTTTTCAAATTTTTCAAAATGGAATATTCACCATATTACAAATATTTTCCACTAAAATTATCCATGTTTCCATACCTACCCATTATCATATCATACAATAAACATAAGTATAATATTTATAGCATAAATGTATGAGAGGTCATTCTTGGACCTCTCTTTAGGTAAATGCTAAGTTTTAGAGGTATGCCTAAGAATCCCATCAAATTTTTAACATGGAATAATTGGTATGCTCATATGCATGGACCCTACATTCCATCATGCCAAGGGTGGAAACTATTTGAACCTTTAGGTCAGGTTGTCTTCCCTAATTAATGAGGTAGCTTGTTGATAGTGATGTGGTCTAGCCGTGTGTTTACTCGCTTGACATAAATGTGTGTGATTTTCCCTTGTTGAATCCTTTTCTCTGTCTCTGCACTTATTGCCTCGTAGCTTGATGAGTGTATGATTTGTGGTCTAAGAGTGACTCTATATCTCCGGGTTCATGAGAGGCTACACCTTGTTTAGGTTTGGAATAGGTCATTGGTGACCTAGGCTTATTGGCAAGCTTAGGCAACATATGTTAAGGATATGAAGGAATTTTTTAAATTCTCCTTCCTTTTGGGAAACCTTGATGTTGTTCCCCTTGTCCTTTGGGAAGAGAAAGTGTTGGTTGTTTTCATTAGATTTTACAAGGATGTTGGTGTGTTTCCCTAGTAATTATTAGTTGGACCTCTCTTTTGCTATTTTCTCTCATCTTACTTGGGTATTGCTATGTGTTACGATATTAAGCTTGTGATCATTTTAAGATTCTTTTGAGCTCGGGTAGGTCTTAAAATAAATAAATTATGTTGTGTTATATAGCGTGATATGTGTCTCTTTTGTTGATATATTAGTATGGGCAAATATTACTTACCTTTCAAAGTTGAAATATTAACTAAGTGTTTAAAGTTTCTAAATAAGGATTAGTGTTTGTGTGTTCGATATTTAAGTACAATTTAAAGTTATAGAAACCTTTTGGCCAAGATTATGCTAGTATTACCATAAAGATTAAATTGAATCCTTTCAAATTATGTAAAGTACTTCCAATAAATAGTCTACCTTGTCTTGTGTGTCCCCTGAATTTACTAGACCTATGAGTAGGTGTGTTTTCTCATGCAAAATTGAAGGTCATGAATGGTAATTGTTAACCTTGTCTGAATTACAAAAATTGAAGTATGATCCAACATAAATTAAGGTTTTATCCTTCCCTTTTATCCTATGATGCACCCATGTGTGAATTCATGGACAATGTGTTTGTGTAACCTTTCCTGTTCTTCATTGACCTTGGTTATTATTCTTTGATATTCCGTTGGCTATTTTCTATTTAGATTCTCTAAGTTGTAACTTGGTTAACCTTGTAGAGTTTACTCTGTAGAATTAAATGCCTATAACCTTGTTTGGAGAAAGTTTATTACCTATGCCTAACAATCTCCCTTCTCTTTATTCAATAGTGTTGTAACAAACTTTAGTCCTGGAACCCACTTGTTTTTTAAATAAAAATCCCGGGACGTGCATGACTTCTATTCATATGCATTGTTTCCCTACCTCTTTCCGTGACTTCCAGGAGGAAGTCAAATCTAAGGGGAGGGGGATGTAATGCCCACTCCTCTTTGACACTAATTATACTATGATTTTAATTTCAGTTGATTAGAGACATGGACCTTATTATTATATTTTAGTTAGCATGTTGTTAAGATATGAGGGACATCATGATTACTATTGTGTTCTGATTGTTACTTTGGACTGTATGGATGTATTGTGGACCTTGATGGACATTTAAGGATATGATGATGATCTAGAATGACTACTTTATATGTATACTGACACATTGGATTTAGATACATATATTTTGTTAGACGGTATAGCTAATCTTGTGATCTCATTGTTGTTGATGAAATGAAAGAATGGAAATATTTTGAAATTGTAAAAATTGGCGAAATTACTTGATTTTATTGATGATTTAGTTGTGCTAATTTATGATGTGAATTGATATATATATATATATATATATATATATATATATATATATATATATATATATATATATATATATATATATGCATTTTATTGTTTTGATGTCATTTATATGGCCACAAGGCCTGAGAGGTATTGTTTTGATTTTGCAGTAAATTGTAACATAACAAACAAAAGGGGATAGGAGACTAACAATGTAAGAATTCTAGGTATTCGCAACCGGTCACCTTGGCAACTTATGGTTTAGTGTATGTTGTTATGTTGTTGATAAATTTTTAGGAGGCTCCCATCGGATGCTAGCCTCAAATGTGACCAAGGGTAAATGTGTTCTTTTCCTATTTCATTTTAATTATTTTGTGAGTATGTGATTTATTATTGTAATGTGTTTCACTTTATTATTATTAGTTAATGTGCTCTTATTTAAGTTGATTAATCTTGTTAATTAAAGTAATTTGGGATGTGACCAAGGGGTATTTAATTTTGGTAGATTTTCCTTGATTTTATTATGGATTTGAAAAGGATTTTATTGGTTTTAGTGTTGTGTACTCAACCTTGCATGTCAAACTCGGATTTTGGCTTAAAGGTTATTTTTGAGGCTTGTGGGACAAGTTAAGCTTGTCCCACACCTCTTAAATTCACCTACCAACTATACTATGGGTTAAGGGGTAAAAATTATGCCCCATTATGTGATTTGGAAGCTAAAAAGGTGAAATTATTGCACCTTCTTACAAAAGCTTTTAATTTTTTCCTTTGGAGTATGGTTAATGGTTTGTGTGTGGAAGGAGAACTTTTCATTTTCTCACCCACCAATTTATGAGCTTTGGGTTTGGTGTTTGACCATGTGATGTGGAGTTGAGGAGAAGTGATGTGGCATCCTACATGGAGCCACCTCACCCTCCTCTTCCATTTTTCTATTTATACAAGTTTATTTGATGGTTTTTGGGTTACAAGTTGTATTTTCACTCTTCCATTTTGGAGGATCTTGCTTTTGGAGTTCTTGTTGGAAGCTTGGGATTTTTTTGTGCTTGATTGGGACTAGGAAAATCTTGGATCTTGTGATTTTGGATTGGATATTTCTTGCAATGGTAAAGTAGGGACTTCACCCTTGTATTTTTATTTTCATTTGTTGTGCAAATGGTTGTAAAATGAATGAATGTTGTATGTTTTGGTTTTGGGGATAGAATGGCCTTAAGGTTGTGTAGGAGAAAGAAAATGGGGATTTATTGAGGGAGGGATAAGAGTTTGGCTGTTGTGTGAATGAAGTTTTGGAGGATTTTAAGGTGGAATTATAAACCCATTGGGAGGCATAAGTGTTTCCCTGTGTTTCTTCACTCCTTGGCTTGGATTGTAAGCCTTTGTGCTTGGGAAAATTGTATGTTTGTTGTCATTTTTGTATTGTGCTTATTGTGTTGAAAGTTTGTGTGAATGGTTGTTGTTGAAGCCTTGTAAAAGTTGTCATGGTTGCTTTATACCTCTTATTGCTTCATTTTTGGGCTCGAAGGCCAATGAGGAGGATGGATTCTCCTTCTCATTAGATTATAGGTTGGGTGGAGAGTGTTTCCTACTCCCTTTCTATTGTTGTTGTGTTTGGATATTGAAGAAATGAAGAATCTCAAGTTTTCACCTTAGAGAGTGTTGTGTTGAAGAAGATCAAGAAATAAATAGTTATTTTGTAAAATTTGGCCATGTTGTTTCCACTTAAGTGGAAGGATTGTATACTCTTGCATTTTAAAAGAGATTCTTGTAAATTTTATTATCAAGTTATGTATTGGAAGTGATTGAAGAAGACTCTTGAAAGTTGTATTTGTTGAATATGTATTTCCTTCAAATCTGAAATGTATCAAAGTTTGCTTGTGCCTACTTCTTGTAAAATGGTTGTTGTAATGGAAAATATATGTTGAAGTTATACTTGTTTTCTTTGGAAATGGATGTCATTTGTATTGAGAAAGGAAAATAAATTGCACTTAGTAAATGGTTGGATTTCCTTTCTCTCTTTTAGAGCTTAAATGCAATTTTGTTGGAAAGGAAAAATAGAGAAATGAGTTTATTTAAGTATATCATTCCTTTTATTCTCTCCAATTATATTGTGAATAATAAGGACTATTTGAGTTGATTTGCTAGTCAAATTTTACATTTTCTTGTAAATGATATTAATTCAGCTTTACCACTTTGTTGAATAATTATAAATTTATATCTAATCTCATATGCCTTCAAATCTAATTACATAATAAACTTGTATTGACAAAATATTGCTAGATAACAAAAAAGTGGGGATATATATATATTAGAAATTATAATCATATATTATTAAACAATATAAAATATTTCAGGTTTTAAGAAATTGTTGGCCAATGGTGAGATTAAAACTAAGTTTAAAAAAGTGCCTATGTTGTGGGGGCCGAATGGCCTTTGGGTTGTAAGTTAATTAGATTATAGTGGGGGGCCGCCCGACCCTATTTCTTTTAATAATTTAAACTATATGGGGTGGAGAGGCACCCCACCCCAATATCATATAAACTTTGGTTTAAATAAAGTTATGACTTCTCCTAGTGAATGGTTGGTGGAGGGGCATGGTTGTTAAGTTGTGATGAGAAGTAGGAAATAAACTAACTTAGGAAATATTGACCCGTGATGATATATTAAACAAGGTGAGTTAACGAAAACCCTAAAAGGGGATTTAGACCCAAAATGAGTGGAATGAAGTAATAGTAATTAATTGTTAATTTAATTATGATAGCCTTATGAATATGTGGACTATATTAATTGAGAAATGTTTAAACCTAGTTGGTGGTTATCTTTTCGCATGACCCCTTTAAACAAAAAAATTTATTCTCGTATTTTTTTCCTAATTAATTATTGAGTTTTGTCTTAGGTTTTGTGCATCGAAAGGTGGGTATCACACTTGGTATCGATCCATGGGTTTAACATTGGACCCATGGTTGATAAGGGAAACAACAACCGATTAATAAACTTAAACCTAGGACACTTGAGCCTCGAAATTGAAATAATATTAAGGATGATAAATTTTGTTGCATTGTTGTACTCCTAAGTGGGAATATTTTCAAACCCTCTTAACGGGAAATGATAATTCATTTTTATATTCTTGAAGTCTTCTTGAGTTATAGGTACTTGGGTTTCCTTACGAAGATGCTAGTTATTGGGTTCCTAGTTCTTTGTTATAGACATATGATGCATTGACCCCATAGAGACCCTCCATTAGTTGAAGTTCTATTGTGTGTGGTGTAACTCTTGGGAATTACTGCTAGAGGTAGCATTTAGGGGTCGTTTTGGGGAAAAAGTAGAGGTTGAATAGTTGTTTAGAGCTCCTTTTTTCTTCGGTTGTTAGACGGACTAGTTTTGGTTTTCATTGTGGAATTAATTACCATATGGGAGATTATATATCATGGCATGATGTCATAATATATCTATTTTGTATTTTTATTTTGATATGTGAGATCAATGTTGATTACCCCTACCAACAGTGACTAATGAAGGGTTGCAAAGTGATTCTCGATGTTGATATTTCCTGTGATTTATATTTTTAAACTTAAATTCTTTTTATTTTTATAGTTTGGTGAGAAGCTCTAAGGCCCCGCTTATTATTTTTATATTGTTGCAAGATTTTCAAGGATTAAAATGCGGCTACCTAGCCATTTTCTTTAATTACTTGAGATTTTTTTTTGATTTTACCTCTCGATTAGTGACTAAGAGCTCATTGTTTCGATGTCCACTTAGCTAAATGTTTACAAGAATGTTATGTGTCCCTTTTCTTATCTACTGATGAGATGGTTCTACACTATTGTATTGTAATCTCTCGTTGTATGGGGATACACCCTAGGTGTCTTGATTGTCTTCCTAACTCGATTCAAGTCATACCTTTGGTTTTGGAGGGATGGACCTTTGTGTGCTTAGGACCTTGGAGTAACTCTTTTGTCACTCATCCTTTCTAGGGAGATATTTCTTCGTGTCATGTGGTATAGTTGGAAGTTTTGATGGTGGTTGTGTTTGTTTTGCACCCTTATAAGATATTGGTTCCTATTAAGAATAGATGTGTTATTTGATATGAAATTATGGGTTATGTTAGGGACGGATTAACTCTTGGATGATTATAGGTTTTAGTGGATAGTGTATTGTTTAGATGTGATGGTCCACCGATGGGTGTACTAAGTTCTAACGTGGTTCTCTTATTTTAATTTTAAAAAGATCGAAAGTGGATTGTATGTATCTTAGGTAAATATTGTTATACTTAGGCCCCTTCAGGAATTGTGCTTAAATAATTGTGTTTGTTTTTCTCTCGATGACTCATAGATAGACCTACCCTTGTCTTAATCTCTTAAAAAAATTAATTATACAACACTATAATATAATAGTATTGAGGTATGTTGAGAAAAATATGGATTCCTCGGGGTCCTTTTGGACATTGTTCTTAGAGATTTTGGTTGTATAGGTCTTTAGTTTCCAACCTTAGTTTTTTTTTATGTCATGCTCTTTAATCCAAGTCTATAACTCTTGTCCTTAGAGGCTATGTTTTGGGTAAATCATTTGACTACCCTCTTGATATTTTGATGTCCTATTGGTGAGGAAGAGTGGTGTTTATGGGGTAATCTCCCTTTTTCACCTTGATTGTTTGGTTGATGATATCTTGAAGAGATATAAGTTTTGTTTTGGAAACTCTCTCTCGTGTATAGTGAACTTACTTTGAGTATAAACTATAAACATTATTTTTCCCCTCATGTTGATCTAAACTCCTTGAAATTTCAAAAGCAAATTTATAACTTCATAAGCTATATATCAATTATATCTCTTATCGACACTTATGGAGATGCACCTGTAATGCATCGGTGAGGAATGTAACTTTTGGGAAAACTCTTGTAAATTTGGTGTGTTCCGCTTTGGTTAATGACTTCTTGTTCATATGAATTGAATAATTTGATAAGCTTGACTTTTCCTACTCATTAAAATGTAATTAGTAATGTGATAAACCTTAACATATTAAAACCCTAATTGAAGGGATTGGACTTTAAAAACTTAATAATTAAACTGGAACATTAGGAGGATGGTACCTTACTCGACCTAGCTATTTAATAGAAGAAATAAAATTAAGTATAAAAATATAGCAAATAATCCATTCTTACCCTCCCTAAAGTAAAATAAATAATTTTTCCACCTATATATAGTATGGCGAGATATCATGCCAACATTGGTGATGACCTTCAATGACATAAGATATGGGATATCACAATAAAAGTAATGCAATAGAAAACTTATAAGAAATTTTCTTAGAGAATGTAACTATAACTTGTGTCTTATAATTTGGATTATGGAATGAGTAATTTTAATAGATTGAAAGCAACTATAATGTATAAATAAATAAGCTTGATTGTATGAATTGCTATTAAACACCCTAAAATTTATAAGGGACATAATCTAAAAAATTGAATTAATTGAAAGGTTCCCTTGATCTTCTCGTGTCAATATCTAATCTGATTTGCGGCCTAATATTTTGGGTTGTTATATGGTTGAGTAATTTTCATACCTCCCCATTGTCATATCATATAAAAACATAAGTATAATATTTATAACATAAATGTATGCAAGGTCATTCTTGGACCTCTCTTTGGGTAGTGTGAAGTTCTATAGGTATGCCCGAGAATTACATCAACTTGTTAGCATGGAATAATTGTTATGTTCATATGCATGGACCCTATGTTCCATCATGCCAAGGGTGGTATCTATTTGAACCTTTAGGTCGGGCTGCCTACCCCGATTAATGAGGTAGTTTGTTGATAGTGATGTGGTCTAGTTGTGTTTAATCCCTTGGAAATATATGTGTGTGATTTTCCTTTGTTGAGGCCTTTCATGTTGTCGCACCCTTATTGCCTTGTAACTTGATGAGTGTATGATTTATGGTTTAGGAGTGACTCTATATCTCCGGTTCCATGAGAGGTACCTTATTTGGGTTAGCAATAGGTCATTGGTGACCGAGGTTTATTGGCTATCTTAGGAAACATATGTCAAGGATATGAAGGAATTTTTTTAATTCTCCTTCCTTTTGGGAAACCATTTAATCAACTTCTTGTTGATGTCATATTCAAACCAGGGGTGTGTCTAAAGCTATATGCAACAAGAATAATCCTATCGATCTAGTAGTTGATTGTAGTTATTTTTGTATTTTCTAGGGGATCTTTTCAATGTCTTAAGGACTTCTTGGTAAAAACCTTATTTAAATCATACTATGAAAACTTTGTTGAAAGGAAACACACTAAAAGCTTTGTTGAAAGGAAACACACTTTGCATAATGGAAATAAACACACTTGCTTTTGGGAAATAAACACACTTGCTTTTGGAAATAAACACACTTGCTTTTGGAAATAAACACACAACTTAGAGTGCTTAAAAATGGTTGCAAGAAGAATAAGAATCTATCTAGACACCTACAGGAATGAGTATACAACAGAGTTTAACTAGAAGAATTAAAAGTGATACGAATTAACAGATCTAAACTATTTTCTTAGGAAATATAAATACCAAATAGACAAATATCCTAGTCCTTGGGGAGTGGGCCCTTGCTCCTCCTTGAATCAGGATTTAACAACTTATAATTCTCTCAAATAGGAATGGCTATTTATTGATAAAACATTTGGTATTACAAAACATATTGGATCTACGTACTTTGATCTGTATTACTTATTCTATATGTATATCTATCTTCTCTTTATTTATCTATTGCAGGTTTGCTTATATATACATTTACAATCATAGTTTTCTCTATGATTATGATGAAATCAAATCATGCCCAGAATAGATGTTGACTCGGATTGTGGTTGATCGGACAATTTGTAAGATAACTATCCTGAATCTATGATCGTAAATCTTCTCATCCTTTCCTGATTGAAAGGGTCATTGATGCTAAATCACCGGATGTGGTTAGAATAGATAAACTTCCATCGGTTCCAGAACTTTAGAGAAGTTCCAGAACCATAGGAAATCATTAAAGATCAAAACCATGAGAGTTTTGGAGCTATACTCAGGAGTTCGAAACTAAGTCCAAAAATTCTAGAACTAAATATTGGAGTTCTGGAACTAAGTCTGAAAGTTCGGAACTAGATGATGAATCTTGTGAATGTGTAATGGAGTTTTGGAACTAGCTTGGAAGTTCCAGAACTAAGCCGTATTGGAATAGATGCTACTGAAAACATGTTGAATGCTACATACTTCATTTCTTTGACCAATTAGACCTGCTTTATTACAAAACTAAATTTCCAACACACTTCATCAGGAATTTCAGAGATTTTAAACGTTAGAATCACAATCAATCAAAAGATGAACAATTACATCCTAACTCATATTAGATCAAATAAAAGTCACAAAATGCAATCAAACTTAATAAAAAGGAGAGTAAGATGAGATCATTTATTGTACATTTAACGGGCATATTCTGCCTCATCATTTCCCCATACTTACTTGTTTGTAAGTCCCTTTACAAACTTTATTCTTCAAAATTGGGTTATGTGTTCTGCATTCCATTTGATTTCTCAGATCAAATGGCTGAAACTGGATATCCCAATGCTTAAACTTAGAGGTACTATACCCTGCTCCTGCTTCTATTTTCCTCTTCCACTCTTCAAATTGAGTAGGATCTTGAGGTTCTCTATTTTTCCAAGGAGACATGGGGGTGAGAAGTAGAGGGGCCTTGTTCGCATTCCCATCCATATGTGCCCATAGGTCTCATTGATCTGAGGAATTATTGTGCATAAAGATTTTGCTCTTTCTAAACTCCAGATCAGATTTGTAGGGGATATTACTTCCCTTCTTCTCAAGGAAACCGTAAGAAGTTCCCACCTTTTCAAGCATCCCTCATAAATATCTTCAAACTTCTCCTCCTCATAGGAGGTAAAGGTATCAATACTTTTTGTAAGCTGGAAAAATAATGTATCTTGAATCGTTCATCAAAGGCATGAGTTCTAAAATGTATGAAGAAGGCAGAAGGTTTACCATAGTGAGCCCTCATGTAGAGACCAGTTGAGCTAGCTTTCAATAAAAACTCAGAATCCCTTTCCTTCCATGCAATCTAATTTTGCAAAACAGAGACAAATGCATTGAGATGACTTTCCCCCACATAAAAATTGATCATAAATCCTGTGTTTTTTCTAGCATCAGATTACAAAGATAGAATTCACACAGAAGATTTTTCTGCTCAGGACTGGCTAAAGAATAAGTTGTCATGAATTTAGATTCATCTTTTAGTTCATGTGGAAGTCCACATGCAATCCTTGATAGCTGCCATGAATGAATTGTTCTTCTAAAAACACACTATATGTAGGAGAGGGCCTCCTGCAGAAAGAAATTTTTCACTCATAATGCAGACCATCTGTATTTTTGTAAGACATTTATATTTGTCTCCTTCTTCCTTATAAAACTTTTCTTCCCACTCTTTTCTTTCCTTCTTTTCTTCTTCCATCTTGGTCTTCAAATATTCATTGGATGTTTTAGCTTCTTTGAGTTCCCTGCAAGTGTCATTCCATAGTTGTTTGAGTGGAAATAAGTTAACTCAGTCTGTGCAGAGACTGTGGACACAACATTCTATTTTCTGGAAGTTTGACATTCTTCCTCTTTCTCTATCAATTATTTTTAATTACTAATAATTCCTCAATCCTAACTACAAGCTGAGTTGTTAGCTCTCCAATGAGCATTTCCCTCTTATTCTAATTTGAGTTTGAGGAAATCCAATTCCTCATCCTTTTCCTGATAATGAGCTCTGCTCTAGACAAGAATAGAGCATGTTTAACCTGATGTTTTTCTTCTTCCTCTAAAATTTCTTGGGGAGTTGAGCATTCTTCTTCTATCAAAGGAAATTTACCTTTTCATCTCTAAGATGCCAACTCTTCTTCTTCATGTGATAATGCTGATGGTTCAGCCAATTCTTGAAAATCCTACTCCTCAAGTCTCTCATCTCCTTTTTCCATCTCAACTTGGCTTGGTTCAGGAGGAGTCATGGCCATGCTGCCCAAAATATCAGTAGCTTCTTTTTCCATCTTTTCCTGTTCACTCATTCCCTCTAGGATTTCCCTTGACCTCTTATGAATTTTCCTTCTTTGGGGAATTTCAACATGCCCAGTGGTGGATTTCCTCCTAGAGATTCTTCTTACTTTTGTTTCTTGCTCTTGCATGGGTGAACTATCACCGTCAGAGATAGATATTAGCTCCCATGTAGCTCATTGTAGAAGAAGGAATTTCCTTCAAAGGCATCAAGGTTCTATTGTTTTGATCTTTCTCACAGATCTTCTTCTTTTTGGTATATTCTCTCTTCCCACTTCCTTCTGTTCTTTTTCAAGGGGCATCAATTTCCAAATTAGTTGAAGGAGAAAATGGAGTTGGTATTTTCCTCCTGATAATATCAGGGTTTTTCTTAAACTTGCCAAGAAACTTTTCCCAAATTTCTTCTCCATTTTTCTTTGACAGAAAATGGTGCTGGCATACCAAATGAACTAACCCATGATGCCTGATTGTCCCAACACCCCAGGAATACCTCTGGGCCATGGTCTGGATAGAATAAAAAAGAAACCCTAGAAGGTTTACTATGTATTCTAGTTTTGTGGCTCCATATCTCAGATATATGAGCATCTTCAGGACTTCTTTTCCTACGGACCCAAATTGACCATCACAGGTTAAATACTTCACTATCCAAAATGCTACCCTATCAAAGGGTTTGGGAAAACTAGCCCTTCTGACCCCTTTTATGATTTTCTTTGTGTTGTAAATGTATTGGGGTTCAGTTTCCCCTTCTTGTAGTAGGGTTTCAACCAGTTCTTTCAAGGTCCCTTTGGCAGGATGTGGGACATGCACAATTGGCACCCCAGACACATTACTTATTGTATTCATAGAAAAAGGAATAAAAATATTTCTAACCTTTTTCCTGATTGCTCTAGGTTTATGATGAATTCTCTTACTAATTCATCATTATACTTTGAAAACTTTTTTAGGAACTCTAGCCATCCTGCCTGCTCAAAGATAGATGCCACTTCTTCATCCACGAGCAGCTGGGAATCATCCTCTAGTTCTGATTTCTTTTTAATCCCCATATCGACTCAAATTTGATTTCCTTTGATTTTGTGTAAATTGGGGGCTTCTTGCTTAGGCTGGGAACCGATTTTTAGATGTAGAACCTCTGTTCTTAGCTCTTAGTTCTTAGTTGAACACAAACCTAATTCATTGCTTCTCCCTCAAAATTTCTCTACAACTATTTCACTTTGTTGATTTTGCACTAATGATTACTCATGATAACTATGCCGCCACTTATTCCATCCAAATCATCTTCATGATTACTCACTTTTAATCATAATGTATAAATAGATGACTCATCATACCAACTTTTAAATCAAGTCTAATCACACATGCAAACTTTTAATCTAACCTTAAATAAGTTAAAAGATATAATTACCATCCTTGATGATGTAATCCTTTTGTTATGATGACTCATCATTCCTACAAGTGGAACAAAAATGGTTAGAAAAGATAGCTGGAATTCCAAAGAATTCCCTTTTATTTGAATTAGCCATTTGAGGAGATCAACCACCATTGTTGGTTTTCAATTGACCTCTGAGAGAATTTTTTTAATTTTTTTTTTATTTTTTTTTTGGGAAGAGAATGCCATTTACTAGTTTTCATTTTCTTCCCTTTATTCTAGATCTATCATCTAGTTATTTGATCATTTTGGAAGAACTGGGTTCTTCCATATGATCAAATTATTTATCTGCTTCAATCTTCCTCAAGAATTCATCCTTAGTAGGAGGCTTCCTATAGATTTTTAGCCTATGTCCATTGACCAAGAGTGTTCTTCTACTGCCATCAATGGGAAGTAACTGAATAGAACCATTGTCGAATATCTACTCAATCTGATAGGGTCCCAACCATCTGGTTCTCAATTTTCCCTTGAATTGTTGGTACTTAGAATCAAACAACAATGCCCAATCTCCTACTTTGAATTTCCTTTTCTTGATATGTGTGTCATGCCATTGCTTCCTTTGATCTTGGATTATCTTTATCTGCTTGAAGTGCTTCCATCCTCAATTCATCCAATTCATTGAGTTGAAGGATTCTTTCCTTTTGAGTTGCATCCAACTCAATACCCACCTTAACTATTGTCCTCAATGTTTGTAGTTCAAACTCAATGGGCAATAAGGGATTTTTCCCATAGACTAACTCATATGGTGAAAACCCTATTGTAGTTTTCCAAGTTGTATTATAAGCCCGAAAGCTTCAAGTAGTCTCTTTACCCAATCTTTTCTCCCAGCTTCAACTATTTTGGTAAGGATGTTTTCTAATTCTCTGTTTGTTACTTCAACTTGTCCATTTGATTGTGGGTGATAAGGAGATGAATTCCTATGATTGATTTGGTAATACATTGTGAAAGCTTGGATCATATTAGACATAAATTGTGGTCCCTGATATGAAACTATGCTCCTTGGTGCTCTAAAATTTACCATAATTTTGTGCCAAAGGAAATCAGCAACTACTTCTTCAGTGGCATTTGTCAATGCCTACACTTCTGCCCATTTTGTCACATAGTCAGTACACACAAGAATATATTCCTTTCCTTGTGAAGGAGGATTAAAGGGACCAACAAAATCCAATCCCCATCTCTCAAATGGTTCAATCACTACTTGAGGTTGAAGAGGCATTTCATTGGTGAAAGTTGGTTGTCCCATCCTTTGACAAGGATCACACCGCTTGATATATCTCTTCACATCCTTGTACAGAGATGGCCAATAATAACCAGTGCCAAGTATCTTATGAGTTGTTCTTTTCACTTGAATAGTGTCCTCCACTTGGTTCATCATGACATGCTTGGAGGATGTCAAAGATTTCATCTTCTCTTACACACTGTATAAAACCAAATCAGGGACCACATTTAAATAGTATTCCATTTAACCATTTGAATTGTGCATTGGTTTTGATTAACTTCTTTATTTGTTTCTTAGTGAAAGGAGGAAACTTCCCTGTTGCAAGATAATTTTCCATATCAGCAAACCATGGTGTAACTGCTGAAATAGCAAATAGTTGTTCATCTAGAAATTTATCCTTGACTAGATCTTTCTCCCCTGTAGTGGTTAGTCTTGACAAAAATCATCTACCACATTAGATTTACCTAGATTGTCCACAATGGTAATATCAAATTCTTGTAAAAGTAATAACCATCTAATTATTCTTCCTCCAACCACTAGTTTGTTCATTAAATATTTAATTGTTGAATGATCTATGTGTACAAATATTTTGTACCCTATAATGTAATGTCTGAATTTATTGATTGCATAAATCATAGCAAAAAAATTATTTTTCAGTGGTGGTGTAATTATTTTCAGTGGGAGTAAGATTTTTACTAAGATAATAAATAGCATACATTTTTCCTTCTTCATCTTTTTATCCCAAAACTACACCAATGGAATTATTTGAGGCATCTGTTTGGATATGAAATGGATTTTCCCAATTAGGTCCTCTCAATATTGGGGCAGTGATTAATTTTTCTTTAATTTCTTCAAAAGCATGTTGACACCTTTCATCCCAAAGAAATTCATAGTCCTTGGTTAGCAAATTAAACATGGGGGTAGCAATTTTACTTGAAATATTTGATAAAGTGCCTATAGTACCCAACATGTCCTAAAAATGACTTGATATCTGTGGGGGTCTAGGAATAGGTAAATCTGAAATGATCCTAATTTTGTTTTGATCAACTTGAATTCCTCTTTTTGAAATATGGTGTCCTAATACAATCCCCTCATCAACCATCATTAAACACTTTTCATGACTAAGAGATAGATTATGTTGTTCACATCTTGTTAACACTCTATCCAGATTTCTCAAAGCATCATCAAATGTATCTCCATGTATAGTGAAGTCATCCATATATACCTCTACATAATCATTTGTTAGATCAGAAAAGATTACAAGTATAACTCTCTGGAAAGTTGCAGGAGCATTACATAAACCAAATGGTAACACCATATAGGAAAAGGTACCCCATGGACATGTAAATGTAGTTTTGTCTTGATCTTCAACAACAACTCTAATTTGATTGTATCCACTAAAGCCATCCAAGAAGGAAAAGTATTGTTTACCTAAAAGGTTGTCTAGGACTTGATCTATGAATGGTAAGGGAAAATAATCTCTCAGTGTGGCTTTGTTTAGTTCCCTATAGTCAACACATATTCTCCATTTTCCATTCTTTTTAGGAACAATTATAAGAGGAGATACCCATTGACTATCTAAGATAGGGTAGATAAAACCTACTTGTAATAGTTTTTCAATTTCTTGTTTGACTATATCCCTTAAGGTTGGGTTAATCCTTCTCTGAGGTTGCCTAACTAGTTTAATGTTTTTAGTATAGATGTGATGAGTGTAGATACTTGGGTGAATTCCCTTCATGTATTTGTAATCCCAAGAAAAATCTTTAGTATGATTTTTTAGAACATCAAACAATTTAGCTTCTTCATCATCCTTCAACCAGATTGTTAATGTTCAAAATTTTACCCAGTTGAATCTCAACATGCTTGGTTCCGATGTGTGATGAACTGATTTGTTGAAAGGGTTCCATTAAAGTATTTAGTGGACATGCATGTGGTAACAACATATGATATGTAGCAACATCTCCAAAAGTTCCTTGAGACAGAATACTAGAAAAAGGATAGTAAGAGAATTATGATACTTATCTCTTTGTAGGTCAAACTCTTCGTCACTACTACTTTCCAGAAATTCTTCACCATTCCTTGATGTATTTAAAACTAAAGCTATTGATTCTTCCTCTCCCCACGAGAAATCTTGTTCCTCCAGAGTGAAATTATTTTCAATCACAGAGAACCACTATTGTCATGATTCCGAAACTAAATATGGTGGTTCCGAACTTTATGGTCGCAGGTTTTGGAACTATTTCGATTAATTTGAAGACAACTAGTGCTCATTCATTGTGGATTAATCATCTCTTCTACTTCTCTTACGTGATCCTACAATGTGATCATAGCCAAAGAAGACAAATTTTGTTTATTAGTATTAGGAGAATCAACCCACAATTGTTCTTGATTGTCAATAAAAGGTCGTGTAGAAGGATATAAGGAAATTTTCTTAGAGTTCTTACCATTCAAGATAGTCATATCACCTGACCTACAATCAATTAAGACAAAGAACTATAGCTAACCATGGTCTACCCAAAATAATGGGATAACCTAATGTTTTACCTTTTGGCTGCAGTATAAGGAAGTCAACTGGATATTCCCATGACTCCACCATAACCGCCACGTCTTCAATAATCCCTTCTAGTTTTTCTATAGACTGATCTACCATCTATATATGGTATTAGTAGGTTATATACCCATTAATGGTAATGTTTTCAAAGTGTCCACTATCATTACATTTATAGCCACTCCCAAATCTACCAAAACGTTATGTATATCCTTATTCCCTATAGAGATAAAAATAACAGGACTTCCAGGATCTCCGTATTTGGGAAGTAAAAGTTTTCCTGCTAATAAATCAACAAGTTTCCCATCTACTTTGATAGTCTTGGGGTACTATTTCTTCCTTCCAGGATTTTTCAAACATAAAATTTTGATTAATTTGTTCAATTCTAGAATGTCCTTAATTGCTTGTAATAGTGGTATTTCAATATTCAATTTCCTTAGTTCCTGTACCAATTCAGACTCCTTGGTTTCTATAGCTTCTTTAAATCTCTCTGGAAATGGAGTCTTAGTAGTGTTGTTATCTGGCTCCTTTTCTTTTCTTTTTATATCCTCTTTTGGAACAACAGTACTAGGGGTTTCATTTTCTTCTGTCATTTCAGTGATTATAATAGGTGGACTACTAATTATTTTGCCAGATCTAGTTTGAATATCCTTACAATCCATGGCATTTAGATCAACTAATTTTTGGTTCTATTCCATAAACAGGAGTTGTTTGTTTATTTCTTGGGTTTCTTTTGGTTGGTTGTGTTGGTATTTGCGTTTGGACTATATTCTCAGTTTGTGAATTCTATGTAGGGGATCCCATGATGGCCTATTGATTTTGATTTGGATATGTTTTCCTTGAGCATAATTACTAGGGTTCCATCTAGGTTGTGACCAAGCATAAGGACTTCCTTGACCAGCCCATGGTTGTTGATGTCCCTAAGCATACCAAGCTTGACTTGCCCAATCCTGAGGGTTCCATGTTGGTTGAGGTACCCAAGGTGGTTGTCCCCAATTTTTTGGTACTGTCTGAGTAACCCATGGCATCATCCAGGGATTAGGAACTAATCTTGGCATAAACTTCCCTTGGTGAGGTTGTCTCTAAACAAAATTCAATTCTTCTATTGTGGATGATGTACTGGTTTGTTTAAGCTGATTCTTTATGACTAGGAGTAGAGAACAAGCATTAGTATCATGGTATTTAGATTCACAGATAAGACATACTTCCATTTTATCCAAAGGACATTCTCTTATTGCATGCTTCTTCCTGCATCTAGGACAATACATAGCCAATGGTTCAGTTTTGGTGTTTTCTTTAGCTTGTAATCCATCCATAGTAGAGGTTAATTGAACTAAAATGTCTATTTTAAAGTTTTCTAACTCATCCATTAGTTTGTTCATATTTGGATTCATACTTTTCATTGATTTTCCTTTTCTAGGTCCACCCCTTGTTCTGGAATAGCTTCTACAAATGTCCTTAATTTCATTCATCCTTAATTGATCAATGTCTCCACCTCCTATCAAGTTAAGGGATTCCCTAGATTCATCATCCAAACCCTTAAGAAAAATGGTTTTACTTAACTCCTCTTGAAGTACAAATCCACACCTTTTTCTCACAAAGAGGAATCTATCTAAATAGTCTTCTATATTTTCATCCTCCTCTTGCTTGATTTTGAAGAATTCTTCCTTCCTATTTCTCCCTCTATAATAATCCTGGTATTTTTCTAGGAAGGTAGTTTCCATTTTTTCCCAAGTGGTAATAGATTTGGATGCTAATCCCATGAACCACCTCATTTCTACATCCTTCAGAGTGGATGGAAACAACTTGAGTTTTTGATTATCCATTTTGTAGTCATAGGTCTGACATAGTACCTTGAACTCAAAAAAAAATTGCTCGATTCTTCAAATGGCATCCCTCTAAATGTGGGTAAATGTGTAGGTGATATATTTTCATTGGTGTATCATCATCATCCAATTGGATTGGATAAGTAAAGGTCCTATCAGGTTCTCTTTCAGCTTCTCGTGCCATTTTTAAAAATATTTTCTGAATTTTTCTCCCAATCAATGTGGTATGTGGTATGCCTTGGGAAGGTGAAAAATCAGGAGTAGGAGGTTGACTACTCAATTGAGAATCAAAACTCACCCTAAATGGATCTTGAGAAATAATCCTTCTCCTAAAATTTCTACTTCCTTCAGGTGACTAATCTAAGAATTCCAAAGGTGGCAATTTTGTTTCTTGTATAACAGGGGATGATGGTGCCTCCAATTCTTGATCAACTTCCTTATTTGGACTAGAGGATGTTATGAATTCTTGTGAAGATGTTTTTGGGAGGAATCTACCCTTTGAGTCTCTTGGTCTACTCATAAATTTTATGATATAGTAGGGAAGATCCTTCAACTACTAGATGTATGATTGTTGCTCTTGTTAACACCTAATTAGAAAATTCCAACTAGTGTGTCCTCGAAAATGACACCAAAAATGACGGGTGTCATTATTCCCTTCATTTAATCAAATTATTCTTGATTTCATATTCAAACTAGGGGTGTGTCTAAATCTATATGCAACAAGAACAATCCTATCGATCTAGTAGTTAACTGTAGTTATTTTTGTATTTTCTAGGGGATCTTTTCAATGTCTTAAGGACTTCTTGGTAAAACCTTATTTAAATCATACTATGAAAAATTTGCTGAAAGGAAACAAACACACTTACTTTTGGAAATAAACACACTTGATTTTGGAAATAAACACACAACTTAGAGTTCTTAAAAATGGTTGCAAGAAGAATAAGAATCTATCTAGACACCTGCAGGAACGAGTATACAACAGAGTTTAACTAGAAGAATTAAAAGCGATATAGAATTAATAGATCTAAACTATTTTCTTAGGAAATATAAATACCAAATAGATGAATATCCTAGTCCTTGGGGGAGTGGGCCCTTGCTCCTCCTTGAATAAGGATTTAACAACTTAGAATTCTCTCAAACAAGAATGGCTATTTATTGATAAAACATTCGGTATTACAAAACATACTTTGGATCTGTGTACTTTGATATGTATTACTTATTCTATATGTATATATATCTTCTCTCTATTTATCTCTGCTACATGTATGCTTATATATACATTTACAATCACAGCTATCTCTATGATTCTGATGAAATCGAATCGTGCCCAGAAAATAGATGCCGACTCATTTTTTTATCGGACAATTGTAAGATAACTATCCTTGATCTGTGATTGGAAATATTCTCATCCTTTCCTAATTGAAAGGGTTGTTGATGCTAAATCACCGGATGTGGTTAGAATAGATAAAATTCCATCGGTTCTGAGAACTTCAGAGAAGTTCCAGAACCATAGGAAATCGTTAAAGATCAAAACCATGAGAGTTCCGGATCTATACTCGGGAGTTTTGGAACTATCTGAAAATTCTGAAGCTATACTAGAGTTCTAGAACTAAGTTCAAAAGTTCTGGAACTAGATGATGAAGCCTGTGAATGTGTAATGGAGTTTTGGAACTAGCTTGGAAGTTCCAAAACTAAGCCGTATTAGAACAGATGCTACCGAAAACATGTTGAACGCTACATACTTCATTTATTTGACTGATTGGACCTGCTTTATTACAAAACTAAATTTCCAACACACTTTGTCAAGAATTTCAGAGCTTTAAATGTTAGAATCACAATCAATCAAAATACAAACAATTACATCCTAACTCATATCAGATCAAATAAAAGTCACAAAATGTAATCAAACTTAATAAAAAGGAGAGTAAGATGAGATCATTTATTGTACATTTAACGGGCATATTCTGGCCTCATCACTAGTATGGGAAAATATTTCTTACCTTTCAAAGTGGAAATATTATCTAAGTTTTTAAATTTTCTAAATTAGGATTAGTGTTTGTGTGTTTGATATTTGGGTATAATTTAAATTTATAGAAACCTTGTGGCCGAGATTATGCTAGTATTACAATGAATAATAGATTGAATCCTTTCGAATTATATAAGCTACTTCCAACAAATAGTATTCATCCGTGTAAATCCTTTTGTTAAATTTAGTTCTTCCCTTGATTGTTACACCTCCTAGTGTGGCCCTGAAGTTTCTAGACCTATGAGTAGGTGTGTTCTCTCATGCAAAATTTAAGGTCATGATTGGTAGTTATTAACCTTGTCTAAATTAAAAAAATTGAAGTATGATCCAAACTAAATGGAGGCTTTATCCTTCCTTTTATCGTGTCTTCGCACCCATGTGTGACTTTGTGGACACCATGTGCATGTACCCCTTCCATTTCTTCATTGACTTTGGTTGTTATTCTTTTGGATTCCATTGGAAATTTTCTAGTTAGATGCTCTGATTTGTAACTTGGTTAATCTCATAGAGTTTACTCTGTAGAATTAAATAGTTGTAACATTTCTTGGAGGAGGTTTAGGATTTGTTCCTAACAATCTCCGTTCTCATTTATTCAATAGATTTGGACCAAACTTAGGTCCTGGGAACCCATTTTTGTTCGAAATAAATTAATCCCATGAAGGGCATGACTTCTTTTCATATGCATTGTTTCCTACCTCTTTCTCGTGACTTCCAGGGGAAGTCAAATCTAAGGAGAGGGGATGTAGTACCCACTCCTCTTCGACATTGATTATACTATGATTTTAATTTTGGTTGATTAGAGATATGGACATTATTACTATATTTTAGTTAGCATGTTGTTAAGATACGAGGGATATCATGAGTACTATTGTATTATGGTTGTTACTTTAGACCGTATGGATGTATTCGGACCTTGATGGACATTTAAGGATAGGATGATGATATAGAATGAGTTTTTATATGTATACTCGACACATTGGAATTAGATACATAGATTTCATTAGAAGATCTAGCTAGTCTTGTGATCTCATTGTTGTTGATGAAATGAAAGAATTGAAATGTCTTGAAATTTTAAACAATTGGAGAAATTACTTGATTTTAGTGATGATTTCATTGTATTAGTTGATGATATGAATTGATAGTTATATATGTGTTTTATTTTTTATGTCATTAATATGGCCACAAGGCCAAAGAGGTATTGTTTGGATTTGCAGGAAATTGTAACACAATAAACAAAAGGGGATATGATAAAACCAATGAAAGAATTTTGGGTATTGGCAATACATCATCTTGGCAACTTGTGTTTTTGTGTATGTTGTTATTTTGTTGATAAATTTTTAGGAGGTTCCCACTGGGAGGGTGGCCTCAAATGTGACCAATGGTAAATTTGTTTTTCCCCTTTTCATTTTAATTATTTTGTGAGTATGTGATTTATCATTGTAATGTGTTTCACTTTATTATTGTTAGTTAATGTGATCTTATTTAAGTGATTTATTTTGTTAATTAAATTAATTTGGGATGTGACCAAGGGAATTTATTTTTGTAGATTGTCCTTGATTTTATTATGGATTTGAAAAGGATTTTATTGGTTTTAGTGTTGTGTACTCAACCTTGCATGTAAAACTCGGATTTTGGCTTAAAGACTATTTTTGGAGGCTTGTGGGACAAGTTAAGTTTGTCCCACACCTCTTAAATTCACCTACCAACTATACCTATGGGGTAAGGGGTCAAAATTAGGCCCCATTATGTGATTTGGAAGCTAAAAAGGTGAAATTATTGCACCTTCTTACAAAATCTTTTAATTTTGTCCTTTGGAGTATGGTTAATGGTTTTTGTGTGGAAGGATACTTTTCATTTTCTCACCCACCAATTTATGAGCTTTAGGTTTGGTGTTTGAACATGTGATGTGGATTTGAGGAGAAGTGATGTGGCATCCTACATGGAGCCACCTCACCCTCCTCTTCCCTTTTTCTATTTATACAAGTTTATTTGATGGTTTTGGGGTTACATGTTTTATTTTCACTCTTGCATTTTGGAGGAGCTTTCTTTTGGAGTTCTTGTTGGAAGCTTGGGAGTTTGTTTGTGCTTGATTTGTACTGGGAAAATCTTGGAGCTTGTTCTTGTGGATTGGACACATTTTGCAATGGTAAAGTCGGGACTTCACCCTTTTAATTTTATTTTTGTTTGTTATGCAAATGGTTGTAAAATGAATGAATGTTGTATGTTTTGGTTTTGGGGAT